>RCUC01088808.1:0-22724 GCA_003697995.1 Taxidea taxus jeffersonii
GTGAGACAGGAATCAAAATCCTAGAGGAGAGCACAGGCAATAATCTCTTCAACATTGGCCACAGAAACTTCTTTCATGATATGTCTCCAAAGGCAAGGGAAAGAAAAGCAAAAATGAACTTTTGGGACTTCATCAAGATAAAATACTTCTGCACAGCAAAGTAAGCAGTCAGGAAAACTAAGAGGCAACCCATGGAATGGGAGAAGATATTTAAACAATGACACTCCAGACAATGGGCTGATATCCAAGATCTAAAAAGAACTTCTCAAACTCAACATCCATAAAACACATAATCAAATTAAAAAAAATGGACAAAAGACATAAACAGACATTTCCCCAAAGAAGACATACAAATGGCTTATAGACACATGTAAACATGCTCAACTTCATTAGCCATTAGGGAAATACAAATCCAAAGCACACTGAAGTACTTCATTACACTAGTTAGAATGGCCAAAATTAACAAGACAGGAAACAACAAATGTTTGAGAGGATGTGTGGAAAGGCGGATCCTCTTACACTGCTGGTGAGAATGCAAGATTGTCCAGCCACTTTGGAAAACAGTGTGGAAGTTATTCAGAAAGTGAAAAAATAAAGCAGCCTTATGAGATAGCAATTGCACTACTGGGTATTTGCCCAAAGATACAGATGTAATGAAAATAAGGGGCACATCCACCCCAATGTTTATAGCAGCAATGACCACAACAACCAAACTGTAGAAGGAGCAGAGATGCCCTTCAACAGACAAATGGATAGAGATGTGGTTCATATATACATTGGAATATTATTCAGCCAACAGAAAGGATGAATAATGCACCATTTGCATTGGCATGGATGGAACTGGATGGGATTATGTTAACTGAAATAAGTCAAGCAGAGAAAGACAATATTCATATGGTTTCATTCATATGTGGAACATAAGGTATAGCACTGAAGACCATAGGGGAAGGGAGGGAAAACTGAAGGGGGGGGAAATCAAATAAGGAGACAAATCATGAGAGATTATAGACTGTAGGAAATATACTAAGGATTTTAGAGGGGAGAGGAATGGGGGGATGTGGCAGCTGGGTGGTGTTATTGAAGAGGGCATATGAAGTGATGAGCTTTAGGTGCTATAGGCAACTAATAAATCACTGAACACTACATCAAAAACTAACAATGTACTATACAGTGGCTAAGTGAATATTATATATATATATGAATTAAGAATTTTATATATTAATTATATATATATTTGTATATGAATTAAGAATTTATATATATTCATATATATATGAATTAAGAATTTTTTTTCAAGGAGAAACATTTTCTGTCAAAGAAGGTGTTTGATCCCACACAGTTTATAACTGAGGCTGTCGTGTGTCATCTCCCTTTTTGTGTCCACTGTCAGTAACCTACTTTCACTGAGCATTCCTCCAACAAAGGAGACTGCTTATCCCATCTCTAACATATATTGAAACATTTTCATTGTACATTGATTGAAGAAGGAATCAAGAGGGGACATTTCTTTCTCAGAAAAGAGAGGCAAGCTCACCTCAGAGATAAGTGGGGCCCTTCTTCTGTCTTGTAGCTGGGAAGCTTGTCAGACTGGCCCTCCACAAGATCTAGGAGAAGACACAGTAGCTGTGAGGGCATTGGCTGCACTGCTCAGGAATGACTCAGGGAGTTCTCTTGCTTGATATTGACATGGGAATAGAGTTAATGGATGTGAAAGGTGACCAAGCAAGGCCTGACCTGCTGCTGGGACAACCTCCTTGCTGTACATAGAAATACAGAGAAGGGAAGCAGGGTGGAAAAGGGAAATGGGCCTTTACTTTCAAGCTGAGGGGATGTAATCGGTGAGAACTCATCAGCGTCAATTTGGGAAACACTGAAAGCACAATGTGTTTTATGGCACAGTCCCCTGGCACCTCCTGCCCACTGTGAAGTCCTACCATATTCCCAGTTATTCAGCTGGTCACAGGACTTGTTCAGCTTTCATACCTGCATCACTGCTGTGACTGTATCTGTCCTCTGTTGCCTTGGTGTATTATGTTTTTAGGTGATATAATCTATGTAGTATTTATCCTTTTATTAATATGTGTATGCTCAGTGACACTATGTACACTCATAATGATTTGTAGTCAACACCACAATCTACATCCAAAACATTTCTATCCTATGTCGTGTAACCTCTGTACCATGAAGAAATGACAGCACCTCCCCCCTTCTTCTATCATACTTCCCACTTCCTGAGTCTATGAATTTTCCTACTCTAGTTTTCTCAAAGAGTGTGATCATGTAATATACGTCTATCTGTGTGTGCCTTCTTTCAAAAAGCATGTTAGCTTTTCAAGGTCCATCCATTTCATAGAGTACTGAAAACTTTCATTTCTTCTTATGGCTGAATAGCACTTCATGATGTGTCTGTATGCCATTTAATGTGTCCTTTGCTCACATAATGGATTTTTGGGTTGTGTCTATCTATGGTTATTGGAAATACTGGTGTCTCGACCACTAGTGCACAGATTTCAGTTTGTTACTGGAATGGGAATAATTGACATTATGGATTTGTCAAACCTGTGGAATGGTAAATGCAGAGTGTATTTTAATGTAAACTGTGGACTTTAGTTCATAAAAAAGTTTTCACCTCGTTATGCTAATTGTAAGGTATGTATTGCACTCACATAAGATGTGTTAAATGAAGGAAAATGTGGGATATGGAAACTTCATGTATTATCTGTTCCAATTTTATTTTAATCTAATTGTTTCTAAACATTGTCTCTTAGTTAATAAAAGTCTAAGTTTTATGGAGCATATCTATACTGACCTATGTTCAGGAAATAACTAAGGTCAGTACATTCAGCTATTAGACTCTTATGACACGTGTTTCATGTGAGAAATGCATCTTGACTTCTATACTTAATGGTGATGGACTTAGTAAATTTAAATTGGAACATAGTATATTAGAAATGTCTGTCTCAAGAATTTTATATTCTTCTGTTATGTCTATGTCACTGAATGAAAGAATTATTTTTAAGTCAACCGAATGAGTAAATTTCCACAGTACCTATTTCTGTGTCACCAGTTGGGTACACCTGGTGACTGAAGCATAATCTCACTCTTTTATGTCTTGGTGTGGAAGGGGCCAACATGGTTGTGGAAGGTTCCGTGCCTTCAGACAGCCCTTCCACACAAAGTCCTGGGAAATGCACAGAAAGAGAGCAGTGTTGGCATCTTGTTGTCAGAAGATCATAGGGGAATTACACATACTTTACTATTATTCTACCTTTGGCTCCTCCTACTCACCAGATGCCCAGCAGAAAATCCTTCCTCAAACTGGGACTTAGGTAGATGTTGCAGCATGGTGTGCACTGAAATCCCCCAAAAGACAAGTGTGATGGGCAACTCTGGTCATTTGGCAAAGACATTACAGAAATGCAGCAAAGCACAGTGATCATGCCTAATGTCCTGCATCCACATACCATTTAGAAGCTACACTAACCTGAAAAACAAAAAACAAGAAACAAATACACAACAACAACAACAAAAACAAAAACTGCACTAACCTGAGAGAGTTACCAAGAGCCCTCTGTGCTTTAGTTGCCTATTCTGAAATGTGGAAATGTTCATACAGCCTAGACATTAGTGTGCTGTTATGATGCCCAGAGTGATTTACTACAAGAAGAGCCTCGGATATAGTAAAGACCTGGTGCTTCACAATTGCTCAGTAGGTGTTCAGGTATTGAATGCCTACAGAATCAGCTAGACGCATGGTCATGTGTGAATCCAGACATAGGACTTGGATGGCTCCAGTGCATGGGAAGATGGAAGCTCATTTTTATCCTCCAAATGGGAATGATGTTTTACAATTCAGAGAATCTGTATCATCTACTCTATAATACCCAGGGCAGCACTATCGGGAAGAAAAACATTGGTTGTAATCCATATTTTACAGTGAAGGGCAAGGAAATGAAAGGAGCTGAAGTGACTGTCCAGAGGGCTTATGCTGATGAGTGATGGATCTAAGAAAGAAATGTAGTTATTTCCCTTGGGAGAAAGATCTATGAGTACCTGACACCTGCCTAGGACTCCTGAGAAAATGTCCTGAACCCCTGAACCAAGAGATGCCCTCACATTCTCCAATCAACCTTTGCCAATGTTTCTTTGAAAGAGTGGGTCCCCTGCAGGAGGTGTCTGTGCCACAAGAACAATCTCAATCCTAATTCACCTCTGTGTTTGGGTCCCTGACATAAATACAATGCAGTCTCTTCCAGATCAAGGCCCAGTGAAGGACCAAGGATGTTGAGCTTTTTACACCTTCCCCAGCTCTTTGAAATGTCATCTCAGTAACCCAGGGCCTTCCTGAAGGCCCGTTGACCACCCAGTATAATGGGTGTTCTGCTTGGCTCACAAGGTAATTCAAAATTCAGGACATTTCAGCCCAGCTGTCACACTATGACACTGCCAGAAATTTGTTTGCCTTCAACTGACCAATCCCAAGGAGCAATTCATGGGAATTAATATGAAAGTAGCCATCTGGGCTGGGGATGGTTGGTTTAAGGAAGGAAATCTATGATGCTGAATGCCCTACTCTTGATCTGAGGACTGAACTGAGGGGCCTGGACTAAAGTGAAACTACACTGCTGGAGTGAGATCCTCCCTACTCCTCCCTTCTCCCCCCACATCCATTATCTAATCTCAGGTCTCTTTATCCTCTCTAGAGACTATAGGGTTAGGGGATAGTCTCTCTTAGAGAAGCCCCTCCATACATACAGCCTTGAGAACCCACCCCAGCAGTATATCTGAGACCAAGAGACAGTCCATTGTGCAGCTGCTGACTGTTCATTCCACCCACCTGGCAGCACAGTCCATTCCCATCCACTCCCACACATCATGCAGACGGCTAGTGATAACCACCACATCAACCCAAGAAAACACCCCAATATCTTCCAGTGTCTCTCCTTCTAAAAACAGCTGCATTTCAACTGCTTACAGTTACGTTCTGATTTTGTCATCTCCATCAAGAGGAGTTCACTGGTCATTCACTTCCCTCTAATGTGTTGCTGGTGTCACACCAAGATTCTCCTGATCCAGGGACAACAGTGTGGTGTGTGACCTGTGTGTTTCTGTATGGCTGTGCATGAAACTGGCACCTGTATATAGTACAACTTTTTTGAATTTAGAAGCTATTTAAGGAATCCATCTTCACTGAGAAGTCTAAATGAAGTAACACAGAAAAACTAGCAAATACGTCCATCTAACCAGGAGGAGAAATCAGAGGGTGGAAATGAAAAGCTAAAGAAAAGAATCCAGTCTCTCTAAAAGTGAGACAGCCAACTTCAGAGAGGATAATTCAGAAAATCAATGTGAACATACCCTTAGAACAGCAATTCATAGTTCCCATGGTGGGGACGTTCACACATGCTCACCAAACTGCAAAGGGCTTGGCTCACAGAATGACAGTTGAAATGGAAGGAAGGGTGTATGTCATAAGGTCACCATGGTGATGGGTCATAATAGAATTTTCAGAGTGAAAGCAGCTCTGCACACTAAGGGTGGATGGAGGGAGTTGAGTCAGGGATGGTTTGTTGGATGGTGGGCATTAATGAGGGCACTTGTTGTGATCAGCACTGTTGTACATAAGTGATGAATCACTTACTTCTACTCCAGAAACCAATACTATACTGTAAGTTAACTTAAAAAAGTACTCCTGGAAGGGGCACATAGGCGGCTTAAATTTTCATTTCACATCTCCTATTCTATAATTTTTTTATTAATAAGACATTGTTTCAAAATGTCTTTCAGGGGGAGCGCCTGGGTGGCTCAGTGGGTTAAGGCCTCTGCCTTCAGCTCGGGTCATGATCTCAGGGTCCTGGGATCGAACCCCCGCATCGGGCTCTCTGCTCTGCAGGGAGCCTGCTTCCTCCTCTCTCTCTGCCTGCCTCTCTGCCTACTTGTGATCTCTGTCTGTCAAATAAGTAAATAAAATCTTTTAAAAAATGTCTTTCCAGGAGAGCTTGGGCGGCTCAATTGGTTAAGCATCTGCCATCCTCTCAGGTCATTCTCCTGGAGTCCAGGGATCAAACACAGCATTAGCCTTCCTGCTCAGTGGAGAGTCTACTGCTCATAATGCCCCTCACCCCACTGCTGTGGTCACTTTCACTCTCTCAAATAAGTAAAACCTTTAAAAAAAAGTCCTTTTTAGAGGGCTCCTCTCCTCCATGAAGTCTCTCTTTTCTTCCAGGAGAGCCTTGGAGCCAAGGATGACAATTACTAATGGTGTCTCGGGGGCATACTGCCTGAGCCACAAGCCATGGATGCAAAAATATCTCCTTCATTTTCCAATTAATTTTATTAATTTGGTTTTGAGGTTTCCTTTTCTGCTAGGGCTAGAAAAATGTTCTTCAAAAACACTGGATTTCTCCTGCATTTCAGATTTTAAAGGCATTTCATGCATTGACCTTTCTCTCCCCTGCCCTCCATCCTGAATTTCCAGCCTGCAATGAGGGTAGTTCTGGGTGGACAATGGGTCCTCCCCACCATTGGATGGGGGCCTCCTGTGGCGTGAGTGCAGGTCATGGGGCTAGGTTACTTTTGCAGGCAGGGGGTGTCCTAGCACAGCCTCATAAGTTGAGGCAGGTCACAGCTGGGCAGAAACCTCTTGGCTGCTGAAGTCAATATGTGCACTCTGAGTGTCTGGACCCAAAACTTCTCTGCTGGTTTTACTGCTTGTCCATCCACTCACCTGAGCTTGCATGCAGGGGGCCACATCATGTAAGCCCCTGCGGGACTGGCCATATGCTGTGTAGTCTCTTGGAAAGTGAAAATTAAGAACCCTTTCAGCGAAATGCCAGGAGTAGTAGGCAGTTCCAGGCAGTAAATGTAACGTGTTGTCCTTTAAAATATTTTATGACTTATAAAACATAATAGAATAAAAAAACATGAGTAACAGCATAAATTTACACATTAAAAAACAATCTTTTTGCTTCTTTCAGTAATGCAGTATACCATTTTACCCAAAGATATCTACACTGATCATTTTGACAGTTTTATAAAGCTTTATTAATTATGTCATGAAAATGTATACTTTTAAGAATTTAATTTTTGAATATCTAATCTCTATCATGTTGGCAAATATCCGATAACAACTGATTTTAGTTTTTGGCTTTGTGAGGATTTTTCTCTTGGTGGTGATGTGCATATAGATATAGGTATTAAGAGTATCTTATAGTTTATGATGGATGACACTGGATGGATTTCTGATGTTCTGTCAAAATAGACATTTTATTTATGACACCTAGAGCTGATTCTTTTTAAACACTTTTTCCAAAAAGTTTTAACTGTAAGCAAATCAATGTCAAGAATCTGAATTTAACATGAAGTGTACTTTGGCATTTTAGTATTTCCTTTGATGTTTGCCATAATCTATGATGTATAAATAGCCAAAGTAGGATTTGCATTTGTAATAATTCCTGTCAATCAAGAAGTACGTGCTGTAAAACCCCTGGAACTTCAATTTGGGGAACAAGGGGCTAATTCTAATTATTCTGGGGATGGTACATATAATATAACCACATAATAAAAATTTAGCCTACTGGGAGATCCCTGAAACAGATCACCTGGGCACAATTCAGAACCAGTTAATCTTGGGCTGCTCTCTGGCAGAGTGGTGACTGAGCCCCCATCCGAGAAACACATGCAGGGTAACTGGGGTACAGCCTGGTTCATGACTGAGGCAGGCAGTAGGGAGAGGATGTCTCCTGCTGAAGAAACAGCACATGGATGGAATCAGGAAGTAACAGAGTTTGAGGAGGTGGCCAGGGGAAGAAAACTGTAGGATGTGCATGCTGCTTAGTGGAACTCAGGGTGCAGAGTCAATCCCAATCCACAGGAATGTTGTCATGATGCTCAGGCTTCCATGACATGTGGTTGAATGAGAATTAAAGTCCTCCCCAACTGCATGCCAAACACACATCTGAATGACACTGATGTTTACAATGATCTCCAGGAAAGCAGGAGGATAAACATTGGCCACATCCTCTTAATGGCTAGATAGAGCCTTTGGGCAATTGGAGACATTTTTTAATGTATTTGAAAGATACAATGTGGATTTACAATGACTGCAAAGTTTATATCATGTCTTAGAATCTCTGAATGTGTTCTTGTTTGTTTCCCATAAAGTGTAAGCCTTATCAACATAGTATTTAAAGAAACATCCATGGCCAGAAATAGTTATTGAAATATTCCAAAATAGCTGTTTGACTCTGAGGATGAATTAAATAAATCTGTAGTGCAAGAAATCATACAAAAACGAAACATCAAACACCACTACTCTAAAATTTTACTTACAATAAGTTAAAAATGTTTTTAAGTTGGAGGAGGAATACAGCACAACAAATCTTTGTCTAGCAATGTAATTTCAATGATAGGATATTGTTACTATCATCCAGAGGGCTTCAGTCATGACATTCAGTATAGGATTTTTAAGACAACTTATTTTAAACAGACACTCACCTCTATTTTTATGTTGAATGCCATAAATGTGACCTAACAGTCTCACATGACTGCATGAAGAGTTTCATCTGAGACCCAACTTCTGTTGACCCCAGGGATCATCAGTCATGAGCATGGCCTGAGAATATTCAAAAGAATAGGATGTGGTCACTGACTAAAGTGACGATTGCATTCAGAGACCTCCAAAAATCCTCTCTTCTAAAAAAGGAACAAAGGAAACTGGCAACAATCACTCCCATCCATATTTTCAGAGCTCTGGCAATGAACCAGAAGTTGCATCAGTTGAGGGGATGTAAACTCCAGGAAACAAAACCCCCAAAACAGTGGAACCACAGTCACAAACATGAGATTTCTATGGTTGTAGCTTGCCCTGGTCCCAGTCCCAGCCCTGCGGGTCCAGGGAAGTTCAGAAAACTAAGAGCCACTTTCACATTGAAAGTCAACAGTGTGACAGTCTTTGGAGGGAGCACAGCAGGGCTGGAGTGCCCCAACACCTCCCTCCTAAGCGCCAGATCTCTAGTGGGCCCATCTGATGAGTCTCCATGACCCATATATTCAATGGTCTGTATTTAATCTGACTTGGAATCTGCCCAGATTAAAAAGCTTTTCCTTGGCAAATTGGCAAAAATGGCATAAAAAAAATGAAACAAAATGGGATTGGGAGGGAGACAAACCAAAAGAGACTCTTAATGTCATAAAACAAACTGAGGGGGGGGAGGGGGGAGGGGGTTTGGGATTGGGGGGTGGGGTTACATTATATGTTTAAATAAAAATAAAATTTTTTAAAAAAGTAAAAAAAAAAAAAAGAACACAGGCACTGTTCAGCTTGTGGTTTAACATGAGGGACAACAATTGGATCAAACAACAGATTAAAAAGAATGTAAAAGGAGAGCTGAGCAGTGAGGTTTCCACAGGAGCTTGGAGAAACTCTGATTTCTCAGGAATCTAGAATGTGTACCAGTGGATGCTTAGGAGAGACCTGGGAAGGTTGCATGCTGGCCCCTCTGGCTGACCTCGATGCTGTGCAAAAGCAGGCAGGCAGGGTTGTGACAGAATTATCAGCTGCCAGCTCAGTGTGGAAGACACAGCCCCACATGCCTGCGGAGCATTTATCACAGCCTGAGCCACTCCTGAATTCCAGACTGCTAATACAAACTCTACTCAGCCACAGGGGACCACCCAGCAGCCAAGCAGAGCCTACAGTGGTCACACATGAGTGAGATTACAGGCTTGGAGAAGTAGTTCAGAAGGGTCACTCACAAGAAAAGAGCAGTGATTAAAAAAAATGAAGAAACAACAAACCTGGGAAAGCATAGGCATCTGATTTCCAGGGTTGCCATGTTCTATTCTTTTAAGTCAAGTCTCTACTCCCCTGCCCCTGGGATGATGATGATGATGGTGATGATGATGATGATGATGATGATAAATATCCAAAGGAGAAAGGAAGTCTGGTTATGTACAGAAAATTATTGACAGGGAAAGACTGAGATTACTTTCTTGACACAGGCCTGCCTGGTAGATGCCTGGCAGCAAAGTCCAGCCATAAGTGGGGCTCTGCTTCCTGTGAAAGAACTAGGAAATTAGCTGACTTTGCCTTTTTCTAGATTTTGGAATTTTCTGGAAAATCGGGGCTTCCCTTGGCCTACAGCTGCTGTGCCACCATCATTGTCATTCCCTGGCCTTCCCTCCCTTGTCTTTGTGTCCAAACCTACTTGCTCCTGAAAGGACAGTAGCCACTCGAGTTAGGCCCACCCTCATACAGTGTAACTATATCTCAACTAGATTTTCTCTGCAAAGACCTGCTTTCCAAACAAGAACATGTTCACAGCTACTGTGGCCTACGGCTCTCATATATGATTTGGAAAAGGACTGAACAGTGGATTGGACAGGAGGAAGACAGAACCAGCAAATCTGAAGATAGGTCACCTGACATCCAGTCTTGTGAACAGCAAATTTAAAAAACTAAGGGCAGGGGAGGCAAATGAACAGAGTCCCAGAGACCTGTGTCCTACTACCAAGCATCCCAAAACAGGTACCAAGACAGTCCCCAGAAAAATAAAAGACAAAAAGAGATAGTGAGAATACATGAAGGAATAATAGCCCAATTCTCACCACATTTCATGCAAAACATTCATCTCAACATTTAAGAAGTTTAACAAAGATGGAGTAGGATAAATCCACCGCATAGTAACATGGTTCAAGGCCAAAGACAAAAGCAGAATCATGGAATCAGCAAGAAAAGGACCTCATCATGTACCAAGCCTCCTTAATGAGGTGAATGACTAATTTTCCATCAGAAACCACAGAGTCCAGAGGCAGCAGGGTGACACATGAAAGCCCCTGCAAGAGAAAATCTGTCAAGCAACAAATGAGCATCTAGCATAGACATCCTTCAGTAAGGAGGACATATTAAGACATTCCCTGATAAACAAAACCTGAGAGAACCCCTTGTTGTCACCTGCAAGAAATATTAGGGAGAATCCTTCAAGATGAAAGGAAAAGACCACAGAGTAACTCAGTTATCGAGAAATAGTTACAGAGATGACTATACAAGCAAGTATAAATGCACACGTGCATAAAATGCATATGAAATAAACACATAGCATACATTCTTCTCATTTACAAGAACACTCAATGCTAACAAAACATTGAACATTATATGAAAAACCAATGATGTACTATATTTTGTTAATTGAATTTAAATGAAAAAAAAAGTTATTTTCTTCTGATTTACAAGAAGCCTACAATAAGTCAATATAAATTGGTGTTGATCACCTCACTACGTCGAAATGCTGAAATGTAGTATATAGGACAATAATGGCAAAAGGGGACGTCAATCAACTAAAGTTTCTGTATGCCCTGAAAATTAATCTGGCATTAATCCAATTAAAATATTATAGACAAAGAGGTTAATTCAAATGCCCAGGAAAGCTACTAAGAATATAAGCCAGAACACAGAGGAAAGTCAACAATATTGGGATTTAGTTACTACTCTGGGACATAACATCAAAAAAAAGCAGTGGACACCTGGGTGGCTCAGTGGTTTAAAGCCTCTGCCATCGGCTCAGGTCATGATCCCAGGGTTCTGGGATCAAGCCCCACATCAGGCTTTCTGCTCCATGGGGATCCTGCTTCCTCCTTTCACTCTGCCTGCCTCTCTGCCTGCTTGTAATCTCTGTCAAATAAATAAATAAAATCTTTAAAAAACGAAAAGAAAAGCAGTAATGGAGGCATGTGGAAAAAGAGATTGAAATGCTCCCTGAAAAGTAATTAACTTAAATTGACATGGATTACACCCTCCTTTAAGAGGCAGAGACTGACAGATGGGGTAAAAGTCTGCGAAATCTATACTGTCTACAAGAATCAACCTTTACTTACAGAACACAAAGAGGTTGAAGGTTAAATGATGGGGAAATAGGCACCAAGCAGATATTAATCTGACAAAGCAACTAGGCAAGTTTTGTTAATCTAAGACCATGGTTATGACATTTTTTACACAAGGAAGGGCAGTTAATAGTAACAAAAGAGGGCCCTCTTCATGGAGATGATTATGATCATTTTACACTTAATGAGAGGGCCCCAAAATACATGACCCAGAAAGAGAGAATTGAGGAGAGATACAGACCCCTCAACAGTAATGGTTGGAGACTTCCATACTTGACTTCTGACAGTGCAGAGATTGTTAGTTCTTGTTCTGCTCACATCAGCACCATGGAGTTGGCAGGAGAGGGGCTGGGGGGTGATATTTTGTGGTGCAGGGCATGGAAATTGGGAGAGATTAAGTGATGTGCTCAGGGTCACAGCAATGATGAAGGAGGGCTCTGGGGAAGAGGATACAGATGGTTCCCTAGTCAACCAAATGCGGGGTTATGACCCACACACTGACCCAAGCCCCATCCTCAGGCCCAGGTCCACATCCTTCTGCCTAACACTGTTACAAGGAGCCCCTGGTGCACCAGGAGAGTGTCTCAAATCCTCAGATATCTCCTGTCTCTACATTTCAGTCCCTGACACAAATACAATGATTTTTTCCCAAATGAAAACACCCTCATGGATTGGAGGGATCCAAACTTATCTCCATTTCCCCTTTACTTGCCTCTGCACCCCCAGTATTTGATGCTATCAACTGCCCTGCAGTGAGAATTCCCAGTGACTACCCTGAATGACCAGTAGTCTTCTTGACTTCCAACTGCCTCAGAACCCAGGACATTCCAAACCAACTGCACACATGACAGTTGCTCAGAGAAACAGCTTAATCTTCAACTGACCACACCTCATTGTGGAACAGTTAATGAACTAGGAAAGGGCTGGTCAGTATGGCCCTTCAGGGGCTTAATCCATGAAGTCTACCAGCCTCCATGTCTCCAAATCGAAAATCTGACCTGCTCCCTGTACATCCTGGAATAAGGCCTCGTGAGAGTGGGAAACAGCTTTCCTAGCTCTGAAAATGACTTTTCCTACTCCTTCCTTCCTCCCAGCATCCACTCTCTGCTGCACAAACTACAGTTCCTTGTCTTGAATCTACCTACTGATTGACAACCACAGCACCTTCAATGTTGTAGTCAGTGGGCGTGATGTTCATGACTCTCCTCTGTTGTTTGGCCAGATGTCCATGTCGGTGCTGGTGAAACATGGATGGGTACTGCCAGTAGAATTTATTGGCTGCAGATTATTTTGCTCTGACTGATATGACCATTTAGATGAGACATCCTCAAAATGCAGTGCTCACAGTTGAGTGGAGAGCTCAGAGCCAAGTGTTGGGGGATGGTATCAAATCCTAGTTGAAGCCACATGTAACTGAGGAAGTTAATTGACCTTTCTGCCCTTGGTTCCCTTTTCTGCACATGGGGTCTCCTTACTGGTATTATGTTATGAAGTTTCATAGAAAAAAATCCAGACAGCCCCTGAAGTCTGGACTTCATGAAGGGACTCACTTATGAGTGAGTGTTTCAATATGACATGTCTGCAAGAATAAACAAGAAATATAGGGGTGACTGCCTCCAGAGAGGAAATGCTCATGGCTACAGGGAAGGGGAGGGTAGAAAGTGGTCTTTTAGCATTCACATGAGTATAAGTCTTACCGACCATGGAGAAGATGTATCATCATCTCCTGTTATCTGCCTTCCTCTCTCTTGGAGGCAGGGATCAGGGGCTATGATTCCTGTTTTGTGGTTCATGCTACCAAAATGTAGAGATGTTAAATGGTTTTCCCAGAGTCACAGTGCAATGACAGGGATAGGGAAGCTCAGGGATAGGAAAGTAGTTGGTTTTCTGGGGACAGAGAACCCTGAACCCCCTCAGTCCTCTAGGTTATGTGCTTGACTTCTGAAATCAGGGCTCCTCTTTCTTCTTTCATCAAATTTCCCACCAAGAAAAGGGCGCGTGCCTGATCCAGCCTTCACCCCATTGAGTCAATCCCTGCCTGAATCAAAATCCATGATCTTTTCCTGAAAGGAAATTCCTGGAAGGGCTGAGAGACCAATTTGTGTCCTTCTTCCGCAGCATCTTTACATGCCAGATTGACCTGCTGTGGGTCTGGCCCGTGGTCTACTCATGGCCACTCACTTATCTCCACTTAGTGCTCACACACAATAGCAGCCACCCAACTGTTTGGAAACTTTTCTTGAAGTGACAGTAAGTATATCAGAAAAGCCATGTAGAGCATGGGCATGTGTTTATCTTCCCCTTTTCATGCTCAGCTCACCACATTCATATTTTCACCTCTTGTTCTAACTTCTGAACTGCTTCCTGTATTTATTCTCTTAAGTATGTTGAAAGGAAGCTTCCTGAGAGCTTAAGGCAACAGTTTCCTGGAGCATGACCAGAGCCACCCATGCAGGAAACAGCAGAGTGGGGGCATCCAGGCAGATCCACAATTCCTGGAGCTCCTCTTCTAGCAGGGTGGGCTTTGCCCTGATGACTCTTAACACCATTCCTCGCTGGGCTGTTCAGTGCTGCTCTCCAGACTCAGTGGCCCAGCCCAGTAGTCATGGGCCAGAGCGATGACAGAAAGGGGCTGAGGAGGGCTACATAATAGTTTCATGGATATGCAGATGCAAAGCCTCAGTGCCTGTAGGAGACCAGGTCCTTCAGGGTGGGCATTAGAAAAGGGGAGGATGGGGAAGAGCTAGGAATATGTGCCCATGGGCAGCAGAGAGATGAAGTGCAAGAGCTGGGTAGGGGGAATGAGTGACAAGCACAATAATGTTCCCTGTGCCTGAGCCTTTGAACTCTCCAAAGGAATCCTGTGTGCGTACAATTGCATGGGGACCTGGATGGGTCTGGAAAACAACAGGGACAGTCAGGTTTGGAGTGAGTGCTCAGCCTCATCACCCCTGGCAGGACAGAAGCTGACCTCTACATAGGGGCAGGGTACACCCCACTGTCCTAGGAGCCCTGAGCCACTGCTTCCTACTGAGTCCTCTTCTGATGCTGAGTTAGAAATGCATCTGGACTTGTATAGTTACACTAATGATGCACTTGATACATTTAACTCTGCTCACATGAAATGGAAAACATGATGCAGCATTTTTGTAGTTTTCTCTTAAGTGTACAACACTGAAGAAATAGAAATTTTTCTTAAGGTAATGCATCAATATCCAAGGTACCTTACTCAGTGTTCCTGATGGGGTACACCTGATTATGGAGGAAGAACCAGATTTTCTTCACAGATGGTGATGGAGAGACTGGTGTGGTTGTGGGTGGCTCCACATCCTCAGGGGGATGATCCACTCAGATTCGTGGGAGATGCATAGAAATAGAGAGCAGTGTCAGCATCTTGTTGTCAGAAGACCATAGGGGGATTAGACATTTTTTACTTCTAGTCCAACCTTCTCCTCCCCCTACTCACAAGCTGCCCAGCAGGCATTCCTTCCTCCAGGTTGGACTTAGGAAGATGTCACTGTGTGCTGTGCTCTGAATTCCTTTTGACCCTCCTTCCTCCACAGGTTTTGTGGGCAACTGCTTCTATTTAGCAGATACATTACAGAAATGCAGCAAAGTTCAGTGAGCATGCCTGCTGGCCTGGATTCACATCCCATTTAGCAGCCACACCTCCATGAGCAAGTCCCTGAAACCCCTTTGTGGCAGGTTCCCTGCCCTAATGCCTAGACGTTAGTGTGCCCTTAGGGTGTCCGAAGTTGTTGGATACAAGGAGAGCCTCAGACATAGGAAAGGACGATGCTTACCAATGGCCCTGTAGGTGTTGAGTACTGAATGCCTGTGGAATCAGCTAGACAGCTGGACATGGGTGAATCCAGACATGGGACTTAGATGGATTCACTACATGGGAGGATGGAAGCACCATCTTTATTCTTCACATGGAAATGATGCTCTGCAGCTGACAGAGAATCTGTATCATCTCCTGTAATCCACAGGGATTGGGTGGGAGGGGAAACAGGAGCTGGAAGTCACATTTGGCAGTGGAGGGAACAGAAATGTAGGGAGCTGAAGTGACTTTCCAGAGTGGCCATGCTGATGAGTGATGGATCCAAGACAGGAATATAGTTGTTTCCCTTGGGAGAGAGAGAGAGATTCCTGAGCACCTGACACCTGCCCAGGACCCCTGAGAAAATGTGCTGAAACCCTGAACCTCAAAAGTTTTCCTCACTTTCTCCAATCTACCTATGTCAATGTTTCTTTGGGACAGCAGTGGGTGCCCTGCAGGAGGTGTCTGTGCCATGAGAACACTCTGAATCCTCCACCTCCTGCCTCTATGTTTCAGTCCTTGACCCAAATTGTAATGCAGTTTCCTCCCAACACTGACGCTCTGTAATACAAGGGAAAGTGTGCATGGAGCCATCCTCCCCAGCATCTCATGGAGCAGGCCAATGTTCATGAAATAAGTACAAAATAAATAGACATTTACATGAAAATTAACCTGAATGTCCAACTGGTAAAATGTGAAATACATTAGGATATGTTCTTTGATTTAAATTTATGCTAACTGAATTTTTCAAATAATTGAGACATGATGACAATAACACAGGGTAGTGAAAAAGTGGGAATTAAAGGTGTAAAGTTTTCTTTTTTTTTTTTAGATTTTTTTATTTTTATTTTTATTTATTTGACATATGCAGATCACAAGTAGGCAGAGAGGCAGGCAGAGAGAGAGGAGGAAGCAGGCTCTCCGCTGAGCAGAGAGACAGATGCGGGGCTGGACCCTGGGATCATGACCTGAGCTGAAGGCAGAGGCTTTAACCCACTGAGCCACCCAGGTGCCCCAAAGGTATAAAGTTTTCTTGAACACACTTTTAACTAAGTGGAGGAATGCCAATCATCTGCCACAATGAACAGAGGTTATTTTGATGAAAAGATGATGAAGTTTTCCTCTGATCTGTAACATTTTCCCTCTCAAAACATTGATTTTCTTTCTCTTTTGTCACTCGTGTCAGAGCACAATGGGTCAGCAAAGGGCTGTGTTTTGCTTACAATGCTGCCAGCCACCTCTCCTCCAGGCCAACTGGGTTGGACCACACTGTATACCCTACTATATACAATAGAGTTCCCCAGTTTTGGCCTTGGATAGGAGACTATCTTGCGTGAAGTTTTGAGAGATGCTTTAAAGACCTCCTACAGCTTCCTTATACACTGTATTGCATAATGAAGGAAAGAAGCTTTTAGTCTTGAAAACATTGCATCCTGAGTTTCAGTTACAATATGAACATCTAGGAAGGAAAGTAGCTGTCACCCAATTCCTACTGAGATGTCTTGCCAGCCATGGGGGGATGGGCAGAATGACCCAATGGATTCATCACTCTGGGCCTTGGGGAAGAGCTCGCAGCAAGTTAGCTCCACCAAGGGCTTTCCACACCCATCCTGGTTCACAGGGACAGCAGCTACTGTTGGCCATGGCTGTGAAAAAAAAAAGAGCCAGACAAGTGCAAAGATATTTGGAACCGACTGATCATTTTCCTGCGGGATTTTTTTTTCTCTTTAGCAAAGAATTTATATTCTGTCCCACCACTGCATTTTTTAGTGATAGTTGCCTGAAAGAGTTAAATATTTTGTACCAAAGCCTCTGGTAAAATCCTGTTCTCCCATGTAAACATGTGGACTCTGCCACCTCTCAGACATGGTGCCTGCCCTTGCTCAGCCCTTGCTGTCCTTCTTGGAAAGTGTATTGACCACACTGGAGAAGGAACAGTTGAGTAGTTATGTGAAATGATTTATTTCTATTTTCCATATGAGGAGGACACACTCAAGGCCCCAAAATACTGGTCTATGATAAACTGTGTACAGACCATGCTGGGAAAGCCTAGCCACTGACATAGTAAGTCCATGTCACAAGTGATGGAACCAAGCTTCTCCCTTGACCTTCTGGGCTTGGTTAGCAGCCCTGAAAGGCAATACCTACCCTGGGATTGTGCCATTAGCATTCCTGTGCTCAGATAAAGGACAGGTAGACTGGTTCTCCACTGAGAACAGATCACATGATCCCTTTATCCTATCCCTGCCTCCTGAGATGGTCATGTTGAGTGAGAGACTTGCCATGGGAAGGAGTCAGTAAGCACTGGAGTCATCTGCTTCCTTGTACTACCACATATCCCACCATTGCAGACCTTAAGAAGTTGTAGTATACATCAAAAATGCTTTGACTTTTTCATATGATTCTTTTCAGTTCGGGTTAGTCCTTTGGGGTTGAGAAGGACTGTCAGTATGTACTGCTTGGATACTCCAAAGACACAGAGCAAAGCAGCTGCTTTGTGGCATCTCATTCCCTTTGATTTTTTTTTCAAAGTCAGAAGAGAGATCAATTGCTGACCTACTGTGTGTCAGAGGCCTTGAAGCAAATATCTTTCCAGCTTGATTCTCATTGCTAGGAAACTGCAGAGTAACGTGTTATTCATCTCTTGTTCCCTGAGGCCAAGTGCACAGAAGGGGGATTCTGAGAGTCACACATCTGCTGTCTGGTGACAGGGACTGCCAGAATCTCCCCTGCTTTGCCTGGCTTGCTGCACAGGGGCCACCTTCATCTGTGAGCAGCCTCCAGTTTCAGGACTGCAGGGATCCCAGGGGTGCTGAGGAGAAGGCAGCACAGGAACTTCTGATGGATGTTCCTGATGTGTATTTACCTCCCAGAGGTCAAGCAACAGGTTCCAACTGCTAGGGAGACTTGGTGCCTACATTTTCAAGCTTTCCAGGGAGAACTGTCCACTTACATAGGAAGGGGCCAATATTGATGCTTTATCCTGAAACTGTTGCAGTGTTGCTTTTCTTAATAAAGAAGTACCATACATAAAGACGAAAGGCAAATGACCAAATCTTTGCCCTCATTGTGTCAGTAACTAGTAAGGGGATAATCAACACTACAGTAGTAAAATGTCAAGGAGAGAGAGAGTTAAAAAAATTCAAACATCTAATCAAAATATGCAGATATTTTAAATGTCACTGGTGATTAAAGGAAGTGAATATAAAAATCATATATTAGGTATCCAACTGGCAGAGATGAAAATCACCCCAACACCCAGTGACAGGGAGGCATCAGAAGAACACTCTTCAAAATCTGTCACATGGTATTCATGGGGATGACATTTCTGTCAGGCTGTTTCTCAATATACTATGACAGTTCAGAAGATGCATAGAGACCTCCTTCTTTCCTGCCTCCTCCTAAGAAGAGTGAGCAAAGCCCAAAGGAGAGTGTCGGGCCCTGTTTAGTGCACCATCTTTTATTTTGCATCATGGTCACTGGAGAGCTTCTCCCCATCTAATCCCTCTGGTGGCTGGATACTTGGCCCTGGGGAGAACCTAAGTTACCTTGCAATGGTGGAAAGGACATTTGCTCTGGATGGAAGTCTCACAAATTCAAGAGAAGGGCAGACAGACTGTTAGGAGCAACCACTTTCCATTTTCTGCAAGCAAATTATTAACATGGTGCTTGGGGCCATTGACCCCATTCTGACTGCCACCAGCAGCGGCAACACTGCACTGGCCTGGGGGCCTGGGGAGGTCCAGGAAATGGCTAGACTCTTGATTCTCTCTCCTCCACCATTGGTGTTAAGGCTCTGAGTTTCAGGAACAACAAACAGCCTCGTCCCTCTTCTCTCCTTAGAATCCTTTGTCTGGGGCACATCAGCCACCAGGGAGGCCACAAGGGTGTGCTCACAGTAGCAGCATCCATGTGTCCCCAAGTGCAGGTGTCCTTAGATGCTTAGAACCATGAGTGTGGGGCACGGAGGAGGCCTGGTATGGACTAGTGCCAAGAAAAAGCATGGGGATTTATGAACTATGGTGCAGCAAACTATTAATTGAGTTGCAAAGCTAACCAACCAAATGCTCTTCTAAGAATTCACCTAATTACTGCAGCTAACCATGGTGTAGCCAAATCTTGTGTTCAGGGAATTCCTCACATGAAACATGGAATGGATTCCGGAAAGTATGATTGGGGCCAGGGAAAAGCAGCCCTGGCTGCTCACAGATGCAGCTAGCTGAGTTGCCCTCAGCCCCCAATCTTCCTGCCATAGCCACGTATCAATCCACATGTTCCAGGGAAACTGTGCCCCTGTCACAGTGAGCAGAGTTCATGCCCAGCCCTGAGAAAAGCAAGCTAGGAAAAGAACCTCACATTTGTGTCTCATCTTTCTCTTAACCAGCACTGTACTCATGCCACCAGAGCTGTTATTCCACATTTATTCTATCACTTAATGAGAACTCTTAACTAGTTGGCAAACCCAGTTGATAAAGAGAAGAAAGACATAGAAAGGCCCCAAGGGAGATGGTCCAGATGGCCCGAGGGCCTGGCAGGGGACAGCTGCATCACTGCACAGGATGGCTCTGAGCCAGTCACTTTTCCTCCTTTTCTCCTTTCTCACCCTCAACCCAGGAAGGACTGACAAATGACCCCCTCATTTGAGTCTGAGGAAGAAAGACCACTAAACTCACATGGCCACTCACAGGGTGGATCATGACTTTCCAGGATCCTGTGGGCAAGGATAGTGTCCTGGGCTTTCCTGACATCACACACCACCTCCTGGTTTGTACACGCACTGGGGGGAAAAATTCCAGTATTTGTAGTGGAGAGGATGGATCTCTTCTCAAACAGAAAAAAAGTTTTAAATTCAGCCTACTCTTTATATGTCACCTTAACCAACTGATCTTAACAGGTCACCAACTGCATGTATACACCTTATACTTTTGTTGCTGTTCAAACAACTTCTGCTTGTATAACAAGTGCTGGATCATGTGAACTAGTGCCCACTTCCCCCAAATTGTGAAAGAACCAATGGCAAAGACTTTATCATCTTTGATGATACAGGAAATTATATCATTTTCACAGGAGACTGCTCAGTCTCCCTTCTTCTTTCTCCCTTCCACAATCTGCTCTGGCAGGGCTACTGGAGAATGACAGTCCATAGAGTAACAGTGTGGTAGTGCACAGCAACTCTTCAGACCCAGAGTTCTGAGCATAAATGATGTAAACAAAGAGGCTACCTTTCTTTCTATTTCATACAACTGATCACAGGCCTTGAATTTGTTTCTTCATTCACAATGTTATGCAATGAAAGAGGAAGAACTTGAGATTCAGAAGACCCAGGTTTTGTCTGTGGTCCTCTCTCAAGAGCTGCATGACCATGGGCAGTGTCCAATTCCAGTGTCCCCAGTAGATCCCTCTGGACCATCACACCTCTGAAATATGCTCAGTCTACATGTTTTCAATACTGTGGCATTGCATTTCTGAACCATTGCTGATGGTGGTGTGTTTATAGTGTTCTAGCACTTTCTGCTTAATCCCAGTTGGCTTTCAAGAAATTGTAGTAGGACTGACTTGAGTCCTTCTTCTTTATTTCTTTATTTCTTTTTATTTTTTAAATTTCTTTTCAGTGTACCAGAATTCATTGTTTATGTACCACATCCAGTGTTCCATGCAATACATATATGTCTTCCATAATACCCACCACCAGCCTGGCCCAACTTCCCACCCACCACCACTTCAAAACCCTCAGATTGTTTTTCAGAGTTCATAGTTTCTCTTGGTTCATCTCCCCCTCCAATTTCCTTCAACTCCCTCCTCCTCTCCATCTCCTCATGTCCTCGTGTTATTTGTTATGGTCCACAAATAAGTGAAACCATATGATAATTGACTCTCTCTGCTTGACTTATTTCACTCATCATAATCTCTTCCGGTGCCATCCATGTTGATACAAAAGTTGGGTATTCATCCTTTCTGATGGAGACATAACATTCTATAGTGTATATGGACCATATCTTCACTACATCTGTATCTTTGGGATAAATACCCAGGAGTGCAATTGCAGGGTCATAGGGAAGCTCTATTTTTAATTTCTTAAGGAATCTCCAAACTGTTTTCTGTGAGTCCTTCTGGCATTTTTTTCCCCACTGCACCCCCTGGAAACTTCTCCTCGACACCAGACTCTGAATAATGAGGTGGATTTCTGGCTGATGCACATGGTTCTTTGCTAAAGACCTTTTATTTCCCTATCATTGCCCTAGACAAGACCTCATAAACCTTGCCAGCCAACTCTTGTGCTGTATGGCAACCACGGTAAGACACATCCCTCTTGGCCTTGAACAGAGACAGTGCCCTGGCTTAGAAGTTAGTACGGGGAATGTCTCTTGTGCTATCACTGGGGCTGCAATGTTAGAACGCATCTTTCCAGGATAGTGCTGTTCTACTTCAAGGGTGTGGCTCTGGTTACTGGAGTGCTATTTCGGGTGCACTGAGTCCCCAGCACTTTCTAAACACTCTGCTGAAGGTTCTTTCTACAAAAATGGTGTGCCTACCAAGCAGCTCATTAACAGTTGCTGGAAGGTAATTCTTTCGTAATTCTGGGAAGACAACCTCATATGATATATTTAAATGCTTGGAGCAATGTTGATTTTTAAAAATAAGTCAAGGGGCCTACCTCCCCCACATTCACTGGTGGAATCAAACATTGCAGTGAACTCAAAAGAGAAGCAGTGAGTCCTCAGAGCCCCTAAGCCTTTGTCCCCAAATATATACTAACAATTTTTCTTTACTCATTTGTTTCCAAGACCTGGGACTACATAAGGCAAAAACCTCCCACTGCATTGTGGGTGTTCTAACATGGGGAGGTATAAAATCTATGAGAAGAGCACAATGGATAGAAAGAGAAACATGGAACTGTTCTGTGGTAAGGATTTGATAATTGGATGTTTATTAAACTAGTACACTCTTAACTCTAAGTGGGTTCTGTTAATGTTAAAGCTGCATACTGTTCTCCTCAGAGCAACCGCAAAAAAAAAAAAAA
>RCUC01088809.1:0-11417 GCA_003697995.1 Taxidea taxus jeffersonii
GTCACCACGCTGAGAAGGTGTCTCATAAAGGGACGATGAAAGGGGAAAAAAGAAGCAAGAAGGGTTGAAGGATAAAGAAGGATGGGGTGCTGAAGAAAGAGGAGGGGCGGGGAAGGAACAGGAGAGAGGAGACAAGAGAGGAAGGCGTCTCGCAGTGCTGCCTCCCTGCCTCAGCCGGCCACGATCTGTGTGACAGCAGGTTTCCTGTCCCAGACTGGACGGCCGGCAGGAAGTGTTTGACAGATGAGAGGGCCCATGTGGCGGTGACCCAGGGACTGAGCAGCCCTGCCAAATGGGGCCAGGTGGCCGGCCAGCTTCCCCAGAGTGAGGAATTCAGACCCTCCTCCCCCAAGTATGCTAATGAGGCACCGGAGAGGCAGCCTGGCCAGCCCTGGGAGCCCAGGGCCTTTCTGGAGGAATGCCCACCGCCTTCCACATGATCCGGTCAGAGGGCCCCTGCCATGCAGTGGGTAAGGGCCACTTCCTGAAGGTCACCACTTAGCCTTGGGGTCACTCTTATTTCCTGTTTATACCAAGGACCACAAACCCAGACAAAAGAGAGGAAAATTGTGATTCAATAATTACCCCGTTGTGTTCAGCCAGAAGCATGAAAATGAAGGGAAAATTAAAAGTTACTTGATCTCTCAAGAGGCAGTATGGTTCAGTGTTTTGCTGTGCAAAAAGTTAACACTTGGATGTTACAGGTAACTTTTATTTTCTTTATTATATTCTGTATTTTATGAACACATCTCATTTTTACCATTAGAGGTTTTAGGGGGGGAAAGTGAAAGCGAGTTTTAAAAACCACCTCTTAAAAGAGATCCACGCCTCCTTACCCATCTGTGAAAAGGGGTATCATTTTCTCAGTGTACAAAGTGGGCACTCTTGGCACGGGGCACAGGGCAGCTGTGGGAGGCCTCGTCCTCACTGGGCAGCACCTACATAGATTTCCATGTAAGAATGCGTCTCCTGGAGCCCAGAGCCCTGGGATCGGAGATGGCCTGGCCGATCTGCTCACATTCATCACCCAGCTGAATGTGTGACCTCAGGTCAATTCCCTGGAACCAAAGTCACGTGCCTTTACGACAGAAGTTGGTACCAGGGGCTGAACTTTTTCCTCCCTTGACAGCTGTTCAAAAGGAAATCCGATTCCCCTGAGTGGAGAAGCGTTGGGACCTATGCCCACATGCAGCTCTGAGGCCAGAGCCGTCTCCCCAGGAAGGGTGGACATTGCCCGCTGAATGATTCATGGTCCTCCCTGGGCCCCCACAGAGCATGCTGGGGGGCAGTGGCTGTCCGCCACACCGTTCCAGTGAGGTGCTCACTGTGTGCTCACTGTATGCTCAGGGAGCCCTTCCTCCAGGAAACGTCTTCGCAGGAGGAGGCAGGTGGCACTGAGCCGTGTGTGTGTCCGCGTGCTTGTACACTGGGTCTCCCTGAGGCCAGCTCCCAGGTTCTGTTTTGCCAGGACCTCTTCCTCATCCTGGTGTTGCTGGCAGGCAGGTCTGAGGACCTGGGGGGTGGGGGGAGTGGGGGGTTCCTGTGGGGCCAAACGGTCCCTGCCTTCAACGGGACGAAAATCAAACATGAGCTAGCAGAAGGCGAAAGCAGAATTTGGTGAAGATGTGTAGAGAGAGACACAAACAGAGTGTCCGGACGAGTGGGAAAGGAAAAGAGCAGGAGCCTCGTCTTTGTCTGGGGTCTGAGGTTTTTACTGAGGATGGTGGTCTGATGTGTGTGTCCCCTCAGATATCCAAAGATGAGAGTCTGGGGGTTACTCCTTGGAATCAGGGGGTCTTGGCATCCAGATGTCTCATCAGTGGTCTGATATATGCATGTGATGGCTTCCTCTCATCCCTCTTACCCGGTCCTTCCTTAGGTCTTATTATAGAGAATCATTTATTCCTTGTCCCTTACAAGGAAGACATAGCCTATTGACGTTACCAGGCATGTGTAAAGTGAGGTGAGGGGTGCAGGTTCTAGCAAGAACAGAAACAGGATAAGAAGCTAAAGAAAAAAAAACAGCTTTTTTTTTCTTTTTCCTTTTTCTCACGGGGTCCCTTCTGTTTCTCTGTCTCACTGGCACAACGGGGTTGAAGCCCCAGGTGAAATAAATCCATCAGTTACAGACTGTGGATGGACCAGAGCGCCCAACTGGCTCCAACTGCCCCCAAAAAATAAAGAGCCAGCAGAAGCAGCCCGCTGGGGCATTGCTGGGATCCCTGGACTTCTGACCCGAAGGGTGCTTACTCATCTTTAAACAAAAGAAAGAGAGAAAAAGAGGAGGAATGGGGATGGAAACGCTGACCATTATTCCATTCTGTTCTCCTTAGGCATTTTACTTAAACTTGCTCTTGAGGAACTTGGCAAAGACACAGAAACTGATACTATATAAATACACTTGGTGCTTATCCCTCTGCCATCGCTTGGTATTCCCAAGGCATTTGGATCCTTTGCCCTCCAGGACTGCTGCCCAAAAAATAGATGAAGATAGAGAGCCTAGAGGAATGTTGACTCGGGCATTATCAGGAACACACAGTCCAGGTAGAAGGTCCCAGCTCTGCCCAGGAGCCTAACCTGCTGACCCAAACTGACCTGTGTTTTGTTCGATTCCCCTTTGGGGCTAATCCCTCTCTCAATTTCCACCACCCCCCTCTTATTTTCTTCAGCTCCTGCAGCCCTCTGTCTTTGCCACGGGGTCTGGGGTTTAGCAGTATTCTTGACTGTGGCTGTCTCTCATCCCAGGTGGGAACCTCTCTTACTGGGATTCTCAGGGCTAACAGCTGGGACTTCTCGCCCAGCCAGACCTGCATGGCATCTGCTGCCCAAGAGGCCCCAACCCTCCCCTCTCACTCCGGGGTCCTCTGACATTCTCAGGATGACTTCAGACTTAGCATTGGCTTTGCAAAAGGCAGAGTCACCCAGTTGGACCCCGTGTCTGCATTCTTGGCTTGTGGACATGTAGTAGGTTTTTGCAAACTTGAGTGATTCTGTAACCCAAGGGTTTTGAGTTTTCAGTACACACTCCTACTTTGCCAAACCTTTCCCTCCAGGCTTCCCCTCCCGCCGCAGATCAGGACAGTGGCTGCAGTCAACCTTGTCCCTTGCACTGAAGGGAAGAAGGCTCATGGTTCCACTGAGGCAAAGCAGCACTCCCCTCCTGGAGTGTGCACACTGGGCTTGGGGTCCAGCAGCCCGCAGAGATTCCTTGCATCTCCTGGAGCTCTAAGCTCAGAATTCCTTGAAAGCCATTCGCTTCAAGGCACAGCTGGGCTGCCCTTCCTGCCTATCTCTTGCTCCTTGCCTTACCAGCTAACCCTCACTGGGCAGCAGTGAACTTGAAGGCACACTGATCTTTTCTCTGGCAGAAACTGTGCTGTGAGGCTGGCATAGCCCAAAGGAGACATTGCAACTGAAGGGTATCTCTCCCACGGAGCAGCAGCTGGAAATGTGTTGATCCCAGCCAACAGGGGCTTGTACAATCAGTTCTCCTACTGAGAAACTAGAGGGGTGCCCCCTGAGCAGAATGCCAGAGCCAGAGTCTCCTTAGAGTCCCTGGAGCACCAGCCTCCTTGCCACGTGGCCTGCAGCCAAGACCTGCCAATCTGTGAGGTCTTTTAGGCATTGTCTGCTGGAGTATTGTCTGCACTCGGGGTGCGGGGCTTGAACCGTGCATGCATTGCAGGGTTGGCCCTGAAAGTGTCCATGTGACAGAGCACGTGAATTAGAGCAGAGCGTGCCAGCAGCCCTGGGGTGTACACGTGTTTGTATGTACAAATAAAGGTCTGTTTTAAGAGAGTGGTCAGCTTCACAAACCTAGGAACAAAGCTGCTTTCTCCTCTGAACTTAAATAATTTGGAAAAAAAATATACAATTTTGTAAATTGCCTGGACATACTCAAGGAGACAGTAACTTGGCTCAGAGGAGAATCTTTGTTTTGGAGCATTCTGTTCCTGGCAGATTAAAATGTGTCCTTTTTAAAAAGGAGAAGAAGAGGCTGGGCCAGCCAAAGAAATTTCTATCTAGAGTCATGACTTTAAATGCTGTCTGAAATGTTCTTTGCGTGGATTTGGCCATGGACAGACCTGAAATTCCTTTTTTCATTTCCTAGAATCACTATTCATTGCCTTAGGGACATCATGTAGAACAAGAGAGCAGAGGAGAAGAAGCCTGCCCCAAACCCAGCCTCTCTGGGGGTCACCAGGAAGGGTGACACAGTCCAGCCAGCCCTTCTGAAGTGACTTCTGAAACACCTTCCACCAAAGGCCCTATGACCACATGAAATACTTCAACTCCTTGTACAGGGCTGTGGGATCCTATCTGCCCAGACAGTCTGTGGGGTGGCAAGAGTACTCAACGATAGGCTCCTCTCCACACTGGCCCTTTGAGTCTGGGAGCTCCCAGGAGCAGGGAGAGGCCGAGCAGGGAGAAGCCCAGCAGAGTCCTGCAGTGAGGGAAAGCGCAGGGTAGGAGCACAGATGGGAGGCAAGTCTCCCATCATCTCCATCTCCACCATCTCCCCTTGACTCTGCCCCTCCCATGGTTTCTGAAGAACCCTCTGTGGCACCCTTGTTTGTTCTTTCCTTCCCTAAATGGCTCTGTCTTGGGCCCCTTTCTGTTATTTTCCCATCTTCTCAGGTGTCCTTTGTTTCGGAAAAACACAAGATGGGGCAGAAACGCTCTGTGTAACCAGAGCCCAGACGCCGCTCTGGCCCCACGTGGGCCCCGCTGGTAATTCTGCTTGCCCGGGGGCCGCCCAGGGCCCTGGGCTAAGGGCTGTGACTCCTAGGTTCCCTCCTCACCTCCACACGGGTCCTGTCTACAACCTTGGTAAATACCTGCCTTTCCCCCTCCACCACAGGGAAAAGGACAAAACGTCCCTTCCCGCCATGTGCTTCAAACACTGAGCCAGGTTCAGGGAGGTCAAACGACTCCGGTGATGGCATGGGTGTGGGTGGTTTTTCCTTCTGACAGCTCCTGGCATCAAAGTGTTTGTGTCCCTAGCAGTTGCTGCCATGATTCTGGGGTCCAGTGAGGATGCAATATGGAACCCCCACGCCCCCTGCCCCCCCGTGGCTTCCTGAGACAGGCGTGTTGAGGAAATGCTGCCAGGCCGCCTGCATGGAGGGCCTCCCACCCACCCTGACCTCACTCCTCTGCCTCCGCAGCTGCCCACCCGCCCAGCAGCTCTCCTTCCTGCGCATGGGCCTCCTGAGCAACCTCTACCTGCACACCCCCGACTGCCCAGCGGCCCTGCTCCGTTGGCTCTTCCAGGTGAGGAGCACGGACTTGCCACTAGGTGGCGGGAGCACGCTGGCCGAAGAGCCTGGGCAGGGGGGTGGGGGGGTGGGCACGTCCCTTTTCTGGCCTTGGGTGCTTGGGTGCTGCTGGGTGTGTCCCAGTGGGGGCAAGAGGTGCGAGGGAGGCAGCCTGGGATGCCCCGCCCCCCTCATCACGGAGTCCAGGGACCAGCCCATGGTCTCGCTCCACTCACCACCAGAGCCTGGGCCTCACCGGGTATCGCCTGTAACCCCCAGAGCCCTCTGTGACTCCAGGTTACTCAGCAGGTGATTCCATTGTGTCCAGGCTGCTCCTCGCCCCTCCCAAGTCCCAGGTCCAGGCCGTGCAGCACCCTTGGAAGGGTGAGGGCCCTTGTGAATTCATAGCTGGGTGCCTGCTCAGGTGTTTGAGCATTTGCCTCTCTCGGTGGAGTTGTAGGGCACCTGGAAAAGTCTAGAACAGCTACTCTGTCTTCCCCTTTCTCTTCCCTGGCTGCTGAAACATTTTGCCTTGGGGCAACATGCCCAGGGCTTAAAACCTCCACCCTGAGAAAGACAGAAGCGGGCAGGGATAGCCCAAGGACAGGACCACCTGCTGTCATCTGAATGCAACACGTGAGGATGCTGGCCTTGGCCCCCACCCAGAGCCATGCCTGCCTGGGGACGGGCAGGTCACAAGTTCCAGCTGGTCTCTTCCTGCCAGTTGGGGCCTGGACCCCAGCTGTAAATTAGAGCCACCATGCAGGGTGGATTGTTCTAGGAACTCCCCAGCCTGGATGGACTGGCTGGCTGCCTTCCAGAAAAGGCCCTCCTGCTCTCTCCTCTCCCTTCTGGGATCCTTCCCATCATGCCCCTCCCTGCCCCAGAGGAAAAAGACACCCTCAGCTCCTGGGGCCCAAGAGTGTGGCTGCTGCCCTCCCCCAGGCCCAATGGGACAGGCAGACAGGAACAGGAAACAGTGCTGCCATTCTTCTCTGCCCCTAGTCAGTGCAGTTTCTCTCTGTTCCTTGCACAGTATATGGCCAAATGCACAATCAGGCATTGGGAGGCACAAAGAGCCCATCTGAGATGTGGCCTACAGAGGGTCCTTGTGTGACCCTGACACTGCTTGGAGTGCCTTCCCTGTCATTCCTCCCGGGAGGAGCTGGTGAGCCCTGCCCAGCTCTTCTCCCAAACTCAGTCACCTCAGCAGGGGGCTGGAGAACAGAGGACCCAGCCCCAAGGCCAGATGGACACTAGGTGTGAGTTCCAGCTCTGCCCCATTCTACCCTGTGACCCTGGATAAGTTATTTAATGTCCCCTCTTTGACTCAGTTTCTTACTCTGTAAACTGGGACTGACAGTCCCAGGTGACAACTAAGTGAGGAATTCCTGTGACCTGACTTGTCCTTATGGGTCCCACCACAGCTCTGCCCAGGGCCTGGACATCATCAGGAAGGGATGATGTTAGCACAGTGGCTCTGGTTCTCCATCTTCAGGGAGGAGAAACAAAAGCTCCCCCTAACCCAATGGCTGAAGCCAGATAAGAAAAGGGTGCTTTTGGCATTCCCCCAGGTATGGGAGCCTTCTGGGCAAGACTCTGCCCAACAGCTTTGTCTCCGGAAGGGGAAGGAGGAGCAGGGCAACTGAGGTCTTACAGGCCTTAGCAGGATGGATTCTGCTGTTTCACTTTGGAGGTTTTGCCTGTTGGAACATATCTTCCTATAGAAACAGTAGCATTCATTCATTCATTCTCAGGCATGGGTTGAGTTCCTGCTACTTAGTAAGCTCTATGAATAGAAAGATCTTGGAAATGGTGTCCCAGGTAAATGCACAGAATATGGCCATGGTGCTCAGCCTACTTCAGAACCTCACATTGTTACTGGGGAATATGGCTGGGAGAAGGCAGAAATCCACAGGGGCTCCCTGAAGCTGTTGGTGGGATTCTCCTAAAGGTACAGGGGTGGTTCCTAGAATCCAGGGGTAGGTATATGGCTGGGCTTCAGGAAAAGCTGGAACTAGGACAAAGACGGGCTTCAGTTTTTCTCTATTCACCAGGCTCCATGGCCAACTAATTCCCAGGAAGGAGTCTTGTTGACCCAACAAAGGTTTAGTGACAACTCCCCTCCCCAGTCCAAGCAAAAGCAGCTAGGTGTGTAGGATCATGGGGCTGCTGAGAGCTCATGTATGTGCCTGGGGTTGATCTGAGAGCTAGGGGATGGGTGAGCTAGGCAGATTTCTCCAACCCCTCATTCAACTGTTTTTGGGGGAAGGACATCCTGTGTTCCCATGGAGACTAAATCCTGCTCCCTATAAACCTCCCTCCTCCTAGCGGGGTGTGTGGTGGCCACTGGGTGAATAGGCTTTGGCCTTAGTGCTCACGAATTCCTAAGCCGGTCACTGGAGCCCTAGTGTATACCTGGAGCAAGGTGAGCCTTGCTGGGGAAGGTGGACAGAAGCAGGTAGCAGATGCTGTCAGTGAATGTATATTCTTGTTGGGAAATGGTAGGTGTGTAGAAGTTACAAGAAGCTGTGAGAAGAGGAAGGCAGAGTTCTGGTTATCATAGGCCGGGATCCTTGGGACGATGACTCTGAGATGTGGTTTCCCTGAGGTTCCCTGGGGAGGGTTCCCATAAGCCACACCTCCCGCAGAGGGAGAGCCACTGGGAGAAGGGGAAGCCAAGTGGCAGGGCAAATTCAACAGGCTACCGCCAGTTCTGCAAATGCTCTGGAAACGGGGCAACACTTTAGAGTTGCCCCAATTGAGGCAAGGGGTCCAGGCCTTTGGATTCCAGTACCAATGGGGCCAGATAGCAAACTAAGGCTGCACTTGGAAAGGGAGTGTGACCTTGAGTGAGGCTCCCTTACTGCAAGGCCAATGCCCAGAGAGGGACTTGGCTCAGGGCTCTCAGCAAGCAACAACCCCAGCCTCTGGTGATGAGAGCTTCAGGCCTGAAGAGGGGATATGCCCAGAGTGTCCCCCACAACAGGCTTTGCTCAGCATTCTCAGAAGGATGGTATGCAGCATGGCTGACCATGGCAGGAACAGGGCTGCCAAGGCGCTGCCCCATCTTTAAGGCCTGGCCTCATCGGTGTGTCCCCAGGCTGGATAGCCTTTTGGGGGTGGGGTGCTGTCCCATTGTTCATCTCCACGTCATGTTCTCTCCACATTCCAAATTCTCAGTTGAGGACCCTCGGACTCAAGGAGCATTTAGGTAAAGACACCAGTGAGTCAGATTGGTGACCTGCACCCTGACACCAGGTTATTTGAGGGTTGGTACTCAGTACCAACTCCTTCCTGAAGCATGGCCTAAGATGATTGTAAGTCAAGGCAGTGACCTGGAAATGATGTAAGGATCATGGACAGTAGCTGGCTTGTCATTGTCCAGCTGAGTGTACTTCCTGCTTTCGAGCTGTGTCTCTTCCTCACACTGGTCCCTGCCCTTGAGGGGCAAGGCTGTGGCCACAGGGCATGAGGGGTAGAAGGACAAAAACTCTCACACAGGGAGGTGGACAGAGTAGGAGATTTCAAGTCACAGAGGCCTGGGATTGAATCCTGGCTTTGCTCCTTACTGGCTGTGTGTCCCTGGGAAGCTGCTTGTGCCTTCTGAGTGTGATTTCCTCACCTGTAAAATGTCAGTAATGGCAAGATCCTTCTACCACATGGACTTGTGAGGGTTAAATGGGATTTATTTAATACGGAGTCGTAAAGGTTTACTATCATTATACCATACTGCTATTATACCAGCTAACCTAAATGGCATTTTTTTTGTTTTTGTTTTTCTCCTAGCTGTTGACATGGCCTCCAGAAACTTCTTTGGGAGCCTTCGGTCTCCTATGGGATCTCAGCGTGGATGGGCTCTTCCGTCAGTCTGGTCAGTACTAGGGAGCAGGGTAGAGACTTGAGCCCTGAGTAACCCAAGCCCAAGAGCCTGTGTAGTACACAGCTCTCAGCAGTCGTGGAGCCCAGCATGCAGGAGAGGTGCTGGTGGGGACATTGCATCACCACGACACAGAGACATCAGGCCATCTTTGGCTCTGGCTCTGGCATTAGTAAAAAGCTGAGCCAACAAGCTCCTTGGCACCTTGATCTGGCTTCAGATCCATGTCACTGTGGCCAAGTCCAGGCTGACCTCACAGACTCTTGGGATCCCAGAACAGTCTGAAAGTTGTGTTTTCTGGATTTAAGGGGACAATTTGCCTCTGAGTTCTTCCTGAGAGCCCCAGTTTGCTTTGCAGCTGGGGGGCGCGGGGAGGGGTATTTCAGGAACAACTGCATCAACTCAGAGAAGCTCCTCAAGTTAGAGTCACAAAGGGGGAGGGCCTTGAAGCTATGCCCCCACCAGCAGTCCCCCTTGGCTCCTAGAACATCAGAGGAGCCCCTTAAGTTTGGTGTGGGTGAAAATGAGAACCTTGAGTCTACCTTGGTCCTGGCATCGAAGGGGTGATTTAAGTCATCTTTATACTTGAGGATGTTCAGAGCTCCACAGAGCAATCAATTTTCCCTTTAGTGGCTGCACCTTGCCAGGCTGTCCTCATTTGGTACCTGAACCTAGACACTTTGGCACCAAAAAATATCACGTAGCCAGCAGAAAGGTGCTTACAGCAGACTAGGAGAGGGACTCACAGGCGTCCAGACTCCACCTTTGCCCACAGCCCACCTTTACCTCACAGACTGCCCACACTCCCACTAAAACGCAAAAGCACGTAGCTCGGAAGGCCAGAGTTAGAGACCTGTGATGCACCTTCTAGCTCCCCCCCAACCCCACCCCAACCAGCCCTTCAGATTTCTTTTTGTGCCTTTTGTACTTCAGGAGTTGGCTGAGCAGAGGCCCATCTGTCAAATGAGAGCATTCCAGACTCCTCCCGCTCCCCTCCCCCTGCACCCTTTACCCAATCTGTAAGCCGGGACCCTTGCAACTGAGGTCTTCTGAATAGCACCAGTCCGGGCATCCCCATCCTTTTCATAACCTCTGCCCCTGCAGCCTGGGCTGCCCTTTCTTGAGCGTCTAGGGCCTCCTCTGCGGCATGCCTGCCCTTTTGGGGAACAGAAGCCTTCCTTGTCTTGCTCTTCTCCTCTGTGCAGTGGTATGTGTCTCCTCCCGCAGGGGCATAGGGGACGTCCCACTCTTCTTTACTTCTTGCCACATTGTCTCTTATTTGCCTTCTGTCGGGAGGGGCCAGAAACCTGCTCTGGAGTTCCCAGCCGGTTCAGCTCTGGCTCACATCACCTGCAAGCCCAGCCTAGGCTTCTCTCTCTCCCACTGGAATAGAGACTGGCCTAGAGAATTCCATGCCCAAGGTTGGAATCTTGACTGATTTGGGGAAAGTCAAAGGCCAGGTCCGCAAACGAACCGACAGAAGGGACTTAAACATATTTGTACACCCACATTCGGAGTAGCATTAGTCACGATAGCCAAAAGGTGGAAGTAGCCCAAATGTCACTGAAAGATGAGTGGATAAACAAAACATGATATACACATGCAGTGGGATACTATTCAGTGTTAAAAAGAAGGGAAATTCTTAAAAAAAAAAAAAAAAAAAGAAGGGAAATCCTGACACATGTTACAACGTGGATGACCTTTGAGGACCTTACGCTAAATGAACAAGCCAGGCACAAAAGGACAAATACTTTCCACTTATTGGAAATACCAAAGGGTGTCAAATTCATAGAGGCAGAAGGGTAGAATGGATGGAGAGTTCGTGTTTAATGGGTACAGAGTTTCAGTTTGAGAGGATGAGATAGTTCTGGAGATGGACGGCGGAGATGGCCGCCCAACAGTGGGAGTGTACTTAACACCACTGAGCTGCACACTTCCAAATGGTTAAGATGGAAAACTTTATGTTACAGGGTTTTGTTTTGTTTTTTATACCAAAATTAAAAACAAACAAGTTTAGAGATAAGAACTAGGGACCAGCAGAGAGTCTAGCAAAAGCTGGAACTAAAAATCAGCCCCATTTCAAGAAGCATGTGCAAGGTGAAGTTAGAGCCAGGAATGATATAAAGGAAGTCCTGCTACTCAGGATTTGTTAGCAACTTGAGGTGCTCCGCAGGACCCCGTCCTGTGTGGGACACAGCCTCCAGGGCAGAGCTTTGAGCTGCCTTCCCTCCTGATGGGACTATGATCGCTGTATGTGTTTTCAGGTTGCCTAGCCTTTC
>RCUC01088810.1:0-11329 GCA_003697995.1 Taxidea taxus jeffersonii
TTTTTTTTTTTTCCCCACCCTCAGAGCCAGGCAAGAGGCCCCTGCATATCACAAACATCAAAACACAAAGATGTTTGCTTTTTTTCTTTTTGGTCTTATAAGGGAGTTTCTGGAAAGTTCTGTTACCGTTACACTAATAAGAACTATGCAACGGGGACATGTGTGCTGAACTGGGCCTTGCCTTCTACCCCCTGATAGGGTCAAGTTTGTGGAGGGTGTGGAGAGGATGGTGGTGGAGAAAAGCACAGCCTTGTCTTGGGAAACCAGAAAAAGAGGGGCTGACATGTTTTCAGGTTGGTGACCCTAAACCACCCAAATCAGGTGTATCCCCAGATAACCGTGTTCCCTCCTGCCTCTCTGCTCAGAAGGTACCATCTTGGAGGCACCTGAGTCAGGAAAAAGAGGCACAATGGAGGAAAGCCTAGCCTCCCCAAGTGCCTGAAGGGCTTAAGTGGGTCAGTCTCATGCAGGTTTTAGGCAGGCTCAGTCACCACCCAGGAGCTGGTCCTGGGCCCAGTTTATGCCCTGCCCTGCCCAGCAGACACACCACTCTGCTCAGGCTTGCAGGCTGCAGGGATGAGTACAGCTCCTTTAGTCTCCAGCTCAGGGGATCTGATCTGGGTAGACACATGAGCCTGCCCATGGACAAAGCTATAAAGCTTCAAAACCTTAAACATTTAGAAATAATGGTATGTGCCTCTGCATTCATATTAGAGGCAGGGCTGACTTTGAGAACCATTTACCAAACACTTACTAAGTGCCAGGTACTACACAAAACACATCACGTACATGAATCCTAGTAAAATCCCATGAAGTACCATCCAGCAGCCATTCTCCTTGGTATTAACCCAAGGAGTTGAATATTTATGTCCACACAAAAACTTGCACTTGAATGTTTAGAGCAGTTTTATTCGTAATTCCCAAGACTTGGAAGCAGCAGACTTGTCCTTCAGTACGTTGACAGAATAAATAAACTGTGGTACACCCAGACAATGGAATATCATTCCGTACTAAAAAGAAATGAGCTATCAAGCCATGAAAAGACATGGAAGATGGTTAAATGCATCTGGCTAAGTGAAGATGCCAAACTGATGAGGGTATATACTCTATGATTCCAACCATAAGACATTCTGGGAAAGGCAAAACTATGGAGATAGTAAAAGAGGCTGGTAAGGGTGGGGGGAAGGAGTAGGTGGACCACAGGTGATTTTTAGAGCACTAAAAATACTCTAGGATCCCATAATGATAGATGCATGTCATTACACATTTGTCCAAACACAGAGTTATGGGGTGTCAATGTAGGTTCATCAGTTATAACCTATGTAACTCTCTGGTATAGGATGTTGATAGTGAGGGAGGCTGTAGGTGTGTGGGGTCAGGGGGTATGTGGGAACGCTCTGTACTTTCCCCTCAACTTTGATGTGAACCTAAAACTGCTCTTAAAAATAAAGTCCATTAAAAAAAAAAGCCTATGGGATAATAGGCACTGTTATCATCCCAATGCAAGTAACTTTGCTAAGTAACAGTGCCCAAGTCCACACAGCTGGAAAGCGAGGGGGCTGAAAACAGGATAACCCCGTCTTGCTCCAAAACCTTCACTTAACCAATACGTTCTGCAGCTTTTCTCTTGGGTCTGATCAGAATCTACCTTTCTGTCTGACTCTGCACTAGACTTCCTCTCCCCCGCCGAGGTGCTTGTAATGTGCACAGGAGTCCCCTGCACAGACTGTGATCCTGCCTGGAGTGGGACCTGAGAGTATGCCTTTCTCATGAGCTCCCAGGTGACAGGAGGGGGCAGGTCCACAGGCCATGCTCTGAGTGGTTGGGGTCTATGTTCCATCTGCTGGCTAAGTCCAGCATACACCCTCGTTTTATCATCGTGTGTCTTATGGATGCGCCCTCTACCCAGAAGGTCTTCCTGCCACATCCCTGCTTGTCAAAATCATGACTTCTCTAGACGTACAAATTAAAAATCTACTCTCACTGTAGGTCATCACCTGATCCTCATCTCACCAGCACCATCAGCCAGAATTGATTTCTCCTGCCAAGGTGTTTCCTTTGCATTAGGCACGTACTCTTACCACCCTCTTATACTCTTCCTCTTTGCTCATTTTCTATGCATCTGTTCACATCTGCTCCTCTAAAAGCAACTTGAAGATAGAGACTTTAGATCTTTCATCTTTGTAAGTTCCTTAGCCCTGAGCAGGTGCCTTGCATGCAGAAAGGAACCATGATGTGTTCCCCTTTTCTGTAAAGTGGGGACAATAACACCTACTTGTTTGGATTGTTGTGAGCTTTAAGTTCAATGTCATATGTAGAGTGCTTTGCTCACAGTAGGCCCCTGATAAATATTTATTGAAGTGGGTTTTCCTTTTCTGTTTCCCATAAAAGGGAAAGGGGAGGGTGTAGGAGTGAATTAATGACAAAGTCAGGCTTACCCCAAGGTATCTTAACTTCTATTCATGTGGTTTTTCCACTCTATCAAGCTCTACTTCACTTTATTTTGCATATGTAACTCCCAGTAACTCATGTAACTAAAACTTATCAGTATTTACAGAAGAAACCTGGAGTAGTATTTCCTGGTTCACATTTTCTATGCAAATCATTGACTCATGTTCAATTAGGGCTTACCAGATAAAAGGAATACATGCATCCTCACGTTGTGGTAAAGTATAAGTTAATGTACATAATATATTTAATGTGCATAATACATGTAATGTACATGTAATGTACGTATGTAACTGAGTTACATAGACATACTGGTATGTCTATGTAACACAAGATAACCAGATTTAAAATTAGGTAATGGTTTCCAGGTAACATGACTGTACAAGAAGAAATGATTATGACCAGACACAATGATTGCCTTAAGCAATTACTCACTGGGACACCTTGGCAAACTCACTTGATTTCTCATTTACTTCAACTGAGAAATGGGGATAATACTGCCTGCCTTACATGTTGAGAGCAAGCAGACTGCCTATGTATGCAAATGCTATGAAAAAATGGAGAAAACTTTTTACATGCAAAATTGCATTAACAATATCCTCAGCCATGATACAAAGCTAGAGGGAAAAGGCAATTTATATGGAATACAAAGAAAGTAGAATACGAAATGTCAAGCATTTCATCTACTATTTTAGGTTTACAGTTTCCCTCCAGCTTCTCCAGGTACCTGATGAGACACAAGTATCACGTGAGAAGGTCTGAGAGCAGAAGGCTTCTAGAGCCACCTTTTATTCTTCTGAACAAGAGAAGATGGTTTATGTGATGTAGGCATGTTGATTGGCAGTGCAGGCTTGCAAATTCCTTCAGTATTAAGTCATGTCTTCAAAACTGGGTGGGGCGCTGAGTTATTAAATTTTTTCTTTGCCTCTGGAGGCCAGGCTTGGAAGTGGCTGGAGACTACATGTGAACTGAGCTGGGTGGTCTTAGGAAAATTCTGTGTAAACAGCGTTGCTCATCTAAAAGTAGCACAATACACTGCACATCTGTCTGTCCATATTATACAAACAGAATCTGGACTCCATTAATGTGCCTGAGGAATAAATTATTCTCTAATAAATGTTTTTATAATCACAGTGGAAAGGAAGGTCCAGGACAGCAAAGGAAATGAGACTCTGCCTTACCAATTTGTTGGTGGAAGCCTGGAAGGGGAGTGGGAGAAGGAAGTAGACCATAGCTGAGTCTGGCTTAGAGTGGGTGTGCCTTCTTGAACATGGGAAAAGTGGGGTTCCATACAGACTAAGGTACAGGAGTGTACCTTATTCTGTACTTGCCAATGAGGAGTGCCAGATCGCCCAGGGAAGGTGGATTTGCCCTCAGTTCCTGCTGGATGATCACAGAATAACTTCTTAATGATGCATCCAGCTAAGGATGTAGACCCAACACCCTCAGTGCCCCAAAAGTCAGAATGTCTACGTGAGGTGGCCTGACAGGGCCAGCAGCTATGGAACAGGGCACATGGGCTGTCTGACTGTTCACACATGAATAGCTACTCTTCTCTCTTTACCCTCATCGAGAATTTGTTGTCATTGGCTGATGACATGAGGGCCTTTGTTTTGTAAGGGGGCAGGAGAACTTGTATGAGTCAGAGGGGACAGGGAAGAGAGAAGAGAAGGCTGGAGGCTGATATGATGACCACTGTTCTCCATCTGGTTCCTTTGACTGCATTTGAGCCCTGATATTGGAAGACTGAACTGCTTTCATTAGAGACGAAGATTCTGGAAGGAGTCAAAGGTCCAAAGCGGAGCCCACTCACAACTGTTTGGGAGCCCTGCCTCTGTGGGAAACCTGGCCCTGTCCTGGTACCCTCAAGACTGGCTGTTTGTGGAGCTCCCCTAGCATGGACATGGGCACTCAAAATAGACAGGGTTAGCAGTGGCCTCGCTAATGATTCCAGAAGGCACTTCTTGGGCAGAAACGCCAAAAGCAGGAACTAGAGCAGGGGCTGGCCGAGGAAGTAGCAGATGCTGTGGAGTAAGTGCAGCTGAAGGACTGACTCAGACACACATGGGAGGACCTCCTTGGGAAGTCTCAGAAATAACCGAAGAGTAAATTCTTGATTAGGCCAATGGGAAAAGTATAACCCCAATTCAGTGTACTTTGGCATGCTCATACCTGGATCTACTTTTGTAGTTACCGACGGGTAATGCCAAAGGCGAAAGCTGCATAGAAAAGGACATTTGGGTTGCAGAAATGTCGAATATTTATTTGGTGTTTATATAACCTCCCCCTGATTACATTAAATTCATTTGCTGTAAAGTTCACGATGTCCTTAACATCATGCAGTTCATGACACTATCCTTATTGCAGCGCCTTGGTTTTTAATTTAAAAATTTTAAGGGGATGATTTTTACTGTTGTTGTAGTTTTAAAATTTCATATATTTTGATAAGTCCCCGTGACTTCTGCTTCTTGCCAAGATGGAGTAACAAAGACCAGATTAAAAAAAAAAAAAGCAAAACGTAGGCAACAACAGTTTCAAGATACTAGATGTCAGGCAACAAAGAAGAGCAATCCCCAAGATAGGAACCAACAAAGTGGACCCTATGACTGCCTGGCTGACTGTCTTGGGAGAGTTTTCAGACCACAGAATAGAAAAGGAGAATCCTGGTGGAGTCTGGGAGGTGGAGTGTAGGAGATGGAGAGGAGCGACCCGGTAGAACCTGACAGTTGGTTCTCAGGATATGATACTGGAGAGAAGGGCTGCAGGAGAAGCAGCAGAGCATGTAGCAGATCTGCAGACCCAGATGAAGAAACTGCCTGTGCCAAAGAAAGAACCATCTAAATGGATTAGAGGGAACAGTGCCCAACATAAGCAGAGCCAAGAATAGTGCCTGTCCCTACTAGAAGGCGAAATCCCACCACCGATGGGGAGTTGCATAGAGTACTTTGGAAGATCTTGCCTCCGTGGTGAAGACTCTCTAGCCCTAGCATGTGGTTTGTTCTGGACCCACCTAAAAAATCATAAAAACAGGATCTGAAAGGATCTCACTGCTTCCAAGTCACAACTGCATCTCAAAGCAAGGCTCAAGAATATATAAGGGAATAAAAAAAAGTACCCACCCACGAGCAAAAGAAAAGTTGCTCACCATCACTAACCGTAAGAGAAATGCAAATCCCAACTACAATGAACTATCATCTCACATCCATTAGGATGGCTATTATCAAAAAGCCAGAAAACAATAAGCTTTGATGAGGATGTAGAGAAACTGGAACACTTGTATGCTGTTAGTGCAAATGTAAAATGGTGCACCCTCCTTAGAAAACAGTGTGGTGGTTCCTCAGAAAGTGAAAAATAGAATTATCATGTGATCCAGCAATTCTAGTGCTGGTATATATATCCACAGGAACTAAAAGCAGAATGTTGAAGAGGTATTTGCACATCGAGGTTCACAGCAGCATTATTCACAACAGCCAAGAGGTAGAAGTAACACAAAAGTTTGACGGGTGGAGAGATAAACAGAATGTGGTATATGCATATGATGGAATACTATTCAACCTTAAAAAGAAGGAAACTTTGTCACGTGCTACAACATGGTTGAACCTCGAGGACATTATGCTAAGTGAAATACAGTAGTCACAAGAAGACAAATACTGGTATGCTTCCACTCATTTGAGGTGTCGAAAGTAGTTTCAGTCATAGAAATAGGAAGTAGAATGGCAGTTGCCAAGGGATTGGGGAAAGGGGGAAATGGAGGAATCATTCAGTTTCATAGAGTTTCAGTTCTGCAGAATAAAAAGTTCTAGAGGGGGCACCTGAGTGGCTCAGTTGTTTAAGCGACTGCCTTCGGCTTGGGTCATGACCCTGGAGTCCTGGGACCAAGTCCCACATTGGGCTCCCAGCTCCGTGGGGCGTCTGCTTCTCCCTCTGACCTTCTCCTCTCTCATGTTGTTTCTCACTCTCTCTCTCAAATAAGTAAATAAAATCTTAAAAAAAAAGTTTTAATGTTCTCTTGCACAACAATGTGGAATACTTAACCTACTGAACCACACAGTTAAAAATGATTAAGATGGCAAATCTCTTGCATTTTTATTTAAATAATTTTATTTATGTAAAAAGTCCATCACACAGTAAGGTACAATTCACAATGTTTGACATCTAATTAAACATTCTCAGGCACAGAAAGAGGCAGAAAATTGAAGAAAATAAAAATCAGTAGAAATTGATCAAGAACTGACACATGTTAGATGTTAGATGTTAGAAGATGAGGACATTAGGACAGTTCTTAGAGTTGTATTGTATAAGCTCAACGGTTAAGTAGAGACTTGGAAGATATACAATTTTTGAAAGACATAAATGGAGCTTCCAAGAGTGAAACATAAAATGTCTGAGATTAAAAATGCATGGGTGTGGTGGGCAGAACTCTAAGATGGTCCCAAGACTCTGTCCTCTGGCATACACATCCTTGAATGTGAAAGGGACCACGAATATGATAGAATATCACTCCAACACTTATGTTACCATATATGGCAAAAGGAATTTTTCAGGGATAATTAAAATCCCACATAAGTTCACTCTAGCTAACCAAGAGGGAGATGATGCAGGTAGGCCTGAGAACTCAGAGGAGTCTGTCAAAGAAACAGGAAGCCTGCTGGCTTTGGGAAGCAGACACACATGTTGTGAACTGCTATGCCATGGAGAGAGCCAAGTGGCAGGGAATGGGGGGACAGCCTCCAGGAGGTGAGAAGTGCCCACAGCTGACAGCCAAAAAGAAAATGGGGACCTCTGCTCACAACCTGGAGGAAATGAATTCTGCCAGCAACTTGGAGGAGGTTGCAAGAGTATATTTCCCAAGCTGGCTTTATAAGGATGCTTCCAGCTGACAACCTTGGGATACCCTGAGCAGAGGACCCAGCACGATGTGAGATCACAAATGTATGCTGTTTTAATCTCTTAAGTTTGTGGTGATTTTTCATGCAGCAATACAGTAGTCATATAAGTGACAAAGCCAAATGGCAGATGAGATACTGCAGGAGAAATGGTTAGTGAGCTTGATGACTGCAATAGAGAGTGTCCTAAGTGGAACACACAGACAAAAAACAATTTTTAAAAGGTAAAAAGATCATTAGTGAGCTGTGGAGCAACTTTAAAATATGGCCTAATTGACATGTCAGCAGAGTTCCTGAAAATGGGAAGTGGGGAAGAAAATTATTCGAAGAAATAATGTCTGAAAATTTCCAGGTTTGATGAAATGTATACATCCACAGATTCAAGAAGCTTAATGAAAGCCAAGTACAAGTAACATGAAGAAAACAACACTAAAGCATGAAAATAATAATGACAAAGTAGCTCTTGTTAGAAACAATTCCAGTGAGAAAATAATGGTGCAACACATTTAAGTACTAAAAAAAGACTGCCAACCTAGACTTCTGTACCCAGCAAAATTATCATTCAAAAATCGGGTGAGAGGTGCCTTGGTGGCTCAGTCAGTTAAGTGTCTGACTCTTGATTTCAGCTCAGATCATGACCTCCGGGTCATGACACTGAGCCCCACAAAGAGCTCTGTGCTGGGTGTGGAGGCTGCTGAAGATTTTCTCTCTCCCTCTTCCTCTGCCCCTCCCCTCCATGTGTCCTCTCTCTCTCTCCAAAAAAGGGGATGAATAAAGACAGGGTCAGACACACAGAAGCTGAAATAATTCATCATCAGCAGAAGTACACTACAAAAAAAATTAGAAGAAAAACTGTAGGCAGGAGAAAGATGATCAGAAAAGGAAATAGGGATTTGCACAAAGGAATGAATGTGACCAGATACAGTAACTACATAAATAAATAGAAAAGACTTTTTACATTTGGTATTGAATTTTTTTTAAAAAAGTAAACTGTCAATTTTGGAATAACTGCAGATTTACAGAAAAGTTACAAAATTAGTAGAAAGATTCCCTGTATACCCTCTACCAAGTTTCTTCTATTGTTAACATATTAGATAGCTGTTGTTGATCTGTCGTAACTAAGGAACCAGTATTACTACATTACATTAACTAAACTCTGAAATTTATTTGGATATTAGTTATGTCCTTTATCTATCTCAGGATTTCATCCAGGATACCACATTGTATATAGTCATCATGTCTCTTGCCTACCCTGGTCTGAAACTATTTCTCAGACTTTCTTTTCTTAATGATCTTGACAGTTTTGAGGAGTGAAGTTGGGTGTTTTGTAGAATGTTCCCCAACTGAAGTTTGTGTGATATTTTTCTCATCATTAGACTGGGCTACAGGTCCTTGACAAGATGATCATGGAGGTAAAGTGCTATTTTCATTACATCACACCAAGGGTACACGCTATCAACATGACTTAGCACTCATGATATTAACCTTGATCACCTGGTCAGGGTAGTATTTGCCAGGTTTCTCCACTGTACAGTGACTTGTTTTCCCTCTGCTTTCCATACTCTCCTAAGTCACAAAGCCCAGACTACCCTCGAGGGATGGGGAATTAATCTTTTCTCCTTGGGAAAGAAGTATCTACATAAATTACTTAGAATCTTTGGAACCCATCTTATTTGTTCAAATATAGTCATGCATAAGAATGAACTACATCAGAAAAAGAACTATAATTACATGAGTGTACATAGACTTAGTTTCTTCATATTTATATCCCTTAAAAGATAATTACCTTTAAACAAAAATAACAAAAAATAGTAATAATATATTGTGGCATTTATACTATATGTATTAGTAAAATGCATGGCAATAGTATAAAGTCTAGAAGGGTAAAAATGGAAAGGTACTATTATAAGCTTCTTATACTATAGGTGAAATGGTATATTACAAATTCAAGGTAGACTTTGTAAGTTAAAAATGTTTCTATAAATGCTGGAACAATCACTAAATTAAAAAAAATAACAGAGTTTTGGCTAGTTAGCAGAGGACATATAATGGAATCACAAAAAAAAAATAATGAGTTGAAAAGAAAGCAGAAAATAGGAAATGATGGGAGAGAACAAATGGACAAATAGAAAACAAATCACAAGATGACAGAATTGAACCATAGTGATAATCCCATTAAATATATATGGTCTCCACATCACAGGTAAAATGCAAAAGTATCACACTGGCTATATGCTGCCTTTAAGACACCAGCTCTTCATATTAAGAAACAAATAGGTTAAAAGTAAAAAAAAAAAAAAGAGTAGAGAAACCAAAAACATCAGTATTCATTAAGGAAATACTAATTAAAACACTATGAGATACCTCAATTCCTTTGAATGGTAAAAATTAAAAACCACACCAAGTGTTGGTTAGGATGTAGGGAAACCGAAACTATCTTGCTTTCCTGGTTGGGGGTGGGGGCAGTGTAAAATGGTACAACCACTTTGGAAAACAGTTGAGTAGTTTTTTTAGAAAATTAAACATGTGCTTACTATAAAGTTCAGCCATTTACCCTTTGGTATTTATTTACCCAAGAGAAAAGAAAGCCTATGTCCATACAAAGAACTGTTACAAATATTCATAGCAGCTGTATTTGTAATATAGCCCCAAACTTGAAACTACCCACTTGTACACTGGCAACTGAATGAATGAACAACCAGGAAAGAACCCTGGGCTAAGAATGCTTATTGATTGGCTGTTTACAAAGATTGACTTTCACATCAGGTTTAAGTATTCGAAAACGTTAAAAAAAAAAAAAAAAGCTCAGTTAAAAAAAAAAAGTCAATACATATATTTAATGAATGTTAAATAGTTTATATTCTCCTGTAGCCAAACGTTCTAAGAATTTGCTCCAAACTTCCTTCAAATATGCCTTTCAAATCTGCTTCAAGCCCTTGGTGTTCTGATTAAGTCACTCCTTACGTAAAACTTCTAGCCTCCTTCTCTTTACTCACCGCCATCTGTCTCTTCTGCACATTCACCCCTGACTCTCATCTGCTCAGATGGGCTATGCATTTTTTTTTTTTTCTCCCTGCAGTCCAAATAAATCCTCTTCTCTTCCCATTTATCTGCTGCTGGGGCCAATTAGTGATGGAGCCTTTGTTCTGTGCTCACATGCCCTCCAAGCACACCCAATTCAATAATCAAAATTGAATGACGAATTGTGGGTACTATAAATATACCAGTCTACAAGTGGAAAGGGACTGAGGTATTTCAGCAGGCAATGGCATTGAAAGCAGATTCTTCACTAGAACACTGACGTTTCGGGTTTTATTAAAGTGTTAGTTATTTCTAGAGTACTAAAGACCTAAAGGCAAGTTTTGCTACCACTGAAAGACATGGCTACATGTTAAGCATGCATTAATGATTCCCAAACCTGCCACACAGAAGTTTGGTTTCTATAACTCCAGTTTTCATTTGGCTGAAAGGAATGGGAAAGGGAGTTTCCAAATTCTCTTTAAGCCCTGGGGTTTATGGGCACCTGGGTGGCTCAGTCGGTTAAGCATCTGCCTTTGGCTCAGGTCATGATCCCAGGGTTCTGGGATCGAGCTCTCTGCTCAGCAGGGAGTCTGCTTCTCCCTCTGCCCCTACCCCTCTCTCACTCTCTCTCAAATAAATAAATAAAATCTTTTTAAAAAATCCCTTGGGTTTAGCTATCAATAGATAATAAAATTCACCTAAATTCTGATCATTAGAGCATCTGTCTTTGTAATGGTACAACTGACTCCCAGAAACATGGAAATATGTCACACCCCATGTGACATAATATTACGTATTTGAGAAAGAGACCTCATGTAAAATTCAACCACAATTTTCAAATATAAAATATAGTATTATTATTAACTATGGTCACCATGTTGTACATTGCATCATGTTAAGAGAGTAGATCTTGGGACACCTGGGCAGCTCGGTGGGTTAAGCCTCTGCCTTCGGCTCTGGTCATGATCTCAGGG
>RCUC01088813.1:0-16919 GCA_003697995.1 Taxidea taxus jeffersonii
TGGACAACTTTCTGGGGGAGAGGCTCCGCTGCCTGTTCCCATGGTCCCTTGTATCATCGGGCTGGCAAGAGCAGAACCATACGCTGCTCAAGTGTTAGCAATCAAATGGTGAATTGTGTGGGCCGCCAAACTTCTATTCCTGGTAGAAAATTATTATTTATTTTTTGCGGAACAGAACTCAAGGCCGAGAGGGTTCTCTGTTGTGCCCTTGTGTGGCAGGAGTGTTTTCCCTGCTTTGGCTGGGCCCGGCCTCTTTGTTATGCGTGTGTTGTATCGCAAATGTGGAGCAAATGGAGCCAAGATATGAAATTAATACCGTGATCCGTTTTTCTGTCTTGTTGCCATAACAATCGCTGGCTCTTGAGGCAAGGACAAAATTAGAATTGTATTAAAGGTGTACACTCCATCTACGTTGTTATTTATTGCTATCATAAGTGTATTTAACATTTGCTTAAGAAGGGTTAACTGCTCCTGGTTTTTGCCTGATGTTTTCTGCTGCTTACCCTTCCAACCTGGTTTTGCTTTTGACCTTGACTTTTCCTAGAGCTCTGAGCAGGAAGGAAGAGGGAGTTTGGGTCAGATGCCTGACATCGTGACTCCTTACGTTTATTCCTTCCCTTTTCTCTCCAGTCCTGAGAGCAATGTTAAGTCAGGAGTCTTGGTTACAAACAAAGCAGGACCTGGAGTCAGTTGTCCTCCTTTCTTTGCCACATTCCTATCCTCTGCACCTGAATAGGAGGCCCATCTCTCCGGGAGAAGGGATGAAGAGAAACAGAGAAACTGAGGAAAGGAGACCTGGAGGAATTTATGCCTCGCAGAGGTGGTGTGGAAATCAGGACTACAAATGGCGAAGCAGGGGTGCCGGTCCCCTGAGTCTCCCAAGGTTAAATTTTCAACTGTGGAGAGCCTTCTCTGACTGGGGTCCTTGCCCTCCAGCTGTCACAGGCTGCAGTCCGCTGGGTCACAGGGTGGCCAACATGGTGAAGCCGACATGGTGGGAAACCCCTCTTCCGCACAAACTAGATAAACTTACCCATCCGGAGGCCCACTGGGGACCATCTAGTGTTGTCAGCTCTTTGAAGGCGGAGGCTGACCTGCTCCTTGTATCCGCCTACAATTCCTAGAAAAATGTAGGGTACACACGAGAAACTCTGGAACTTCGTTCGTTGCTTGTTTGGGTCACTGTAACACATCTAAAGATATGCTGGTCGTGCGGGAGGCTTGTTTACAGCTCTTGGTGCGTGATGCCCACCTTAGAGAGCCTGTGGCTCTAAGGGACAATAGAATGCAGGGGGATATCTCTGACCCTTCTTAGAAGAGTCATTCCTTCAGAGGATCTTTGTCTGTTTTCTTCTTCATTGGGTAGAACGTGGGCAGAGGGGGCCATGTGGGAACCCCCACCTGGGCACTGTGCAGGAAAGTGGGCGCCATAGAGGCCCTAGTTGATGACAGATTTTAAAAATATCTTATTGTTGTCCTTTACTTCCCAGGGGACCTTGAATCAGCCCTAAGGGCCCTTTCCTGGGTGAATCTCTCTTTGAGCACAATAGAGGCCAACTTAGAATGGGCCCTGATTGTGTTAGCGAGACGGGCGAAAAAGAGACCCTTAGTTCTAAGAAAAATCAACGTTTCTCTCAAGGCTAAAGTTATCTTCTGTCTCAGAGTCTTATACTTGAATGTGCATGTGCGTGCACATGCACACACACTCACACACAAACACGCACTTAAAAAGAAAGGATAAAGAGAATGAAAATGGGCTTGGAGGTCCAGGTTAGCATGTGAGCGGTCACAGTATTATCACGCAGGAGGCAGCGGCTGTGACTATGGCAACTTCGATCCCGAGGGAGAAGTGCAAAATGGAAGGACTATTAATCAGGTCGGGGGCAGGGAAGATGCTCAGGGAAGGGATGGGAGTCCCAGACGTTTGGGCAAGGCTGGCTCTGGTGCATCTTTGGGAAAAGCTGTCACGCGGTTAAGATCTCCTTGTTTGCAGCGGGCCCTGCTCTTCCGCCTGATGCCATCCCGAGTCTAGGGCAGGGACTTACTAGAACGGGGCTAACAACAGACATGAGGCAAGGCGCAGTCGTTCCCAAACACGGCCCTTTGCTTTTATGAATAACCTGTTGGAAATGCTCCACTGTGGTCCCATTTTCTCACGCAGGCATGTCTATCTCAGAAGGGGGAGTAGCCGATTCCTTTGTCTCAGTAGATCTAGTCTGTGTGCTGCCGAGGCCAGCCCTGTCCCCGTGGATCTAAACTGCTTAGAAACTGTCACATCCGCCACCTCAGTTCAGTCGCCAATTCTGACCCAAAGAGTTCACATCACGGCGTGTTTATTTTCGTGCCGGATCCTTCAGTGAGGTGTAGAGGCGTGAAGTAACTTGTCCAGGTTCACACAAAGAGGGGATACCCCCCTTCAGAGCACTGTGCCATTCTGCTTGCTTGAACAAGCGCCAGTGTGTCTGTGTGTGACGAGGGACCGCTGGAGCTTTGCTGAATTTTCTTTGCTTGAATTCCCCGGAGTCTACATGGTCTGAATGTCAGTGACTGAAGCACAGTTACGGGAGAGCGGCTCGCGGTAACTGTTCTTACAGAAATGCGTGCTTCCCACCTTACACAATCCTTGACAGTTCCATTTGCTCTAAATCAATTCCTGACTAGTATCCAATTCTGCGGATGGTGCAGATAAAATGCCCCTATTATGCGTCCTTTAAAAACATTTAGGAAATGTGTGCCTATTTTTGTGTGTGGGGGAAGATGATGTGAAATACTAACATAGTCTCCCATCTCGCAGGGACACACACACACTTCCCCCCCTTGACACTACCCTGCTCGAGGAGATCAGAAAACAGGCCCCTGCTTTCCCAGCGTGCGGCTGGCCAGACTTAGCCCATGAATACACTGGGTGCTCAGTTCAATCCGAATCAGATCAAGGACATAGTTTTAGCATATTTACACTCTCTGCAGTTTGGGGGACGTATACTAAAGAAGTATCTGTCATTTGCCTGAAGTTCAGATGCAACCGGGGGACTCGGATTTTCTCTGCACCCCAAAGTTGGGTGCAATCAAAGACCCAAATTAACACATGCTTGGCTTTTAAGTTTGAAAACTGTGGGGTTCGTGTAAAATGAAAATACCGGGAAGACTACTTGCCGAGTGGTTTTATTTTTCTGCGTGAGAAGAAAAGAACTCCGGCGTGGGGAGAGGGCAGAGGCTGGAGCCAGAAAAGAAAGAGGCAGTGGTGAGTGTAGGTGCTCCCCACGCCTCTCTTCGCTCACTGTGCACAGGACAGTACATTCCCCACACTACCCTGGGGAACCCTGGGGCCACCTGCCCAGGGAAAGGGCATGTGGGCGTGGCTTAGAGAAGCCCCGCCCCACCCCAGAGTGCAGTGCGCAGGGAACTTCCCGGGGTTCCTTGCGGCTCTGCAGATTTGCTCTGCCTTCCGGAGGGGAGCCGTGTGTCCCAAGATGGTCTCCGCAGGTACGTGGGGCTGGCCCTTCGCCTGTCCCCTGCGGGAGCGTGTCCTTCTGCCCCCCAATATATCAGCGCACTGTTGCGTTGCACTGGACAGCTTGACTGTGCCCTGGCAGCTCCCATGGCCGCCAGGGCTCGTCCAGTGGGCGGTGGGAATGAGCCACACTTGTCCTCCCGAGCCAGGCTCACAGCCCCGGTGCGCCGGCATGGTTATCAGGGAAACCACGGGAAACCCGTGCTGTTCTGTGGGCGGTGTGGTCTCAGACAAACACCCGAAACTCAGGTGGCGTCTCTCTAGTGGGTAAATGTAATGTCCCTTCATTGGGTCACTTCTGAGGATGAAAGGAGATGACGTTTATAGAGCCAGTACAGCGCAATGCCAGGTGCCGAAGGTCACTTTCGTGGGGCGGAAGCAGTTTGTCTTTGGGCAGCCCCCTGACTGCCCCCTCTCTCCTCCCTCCGGGCTCTTTAGGCCGTCTGCCCTGTCGGTTTACAATCACCTCTCAGCGAAGGGCCGTTCAAGCTTCCAGGTGAGAAAATGTTGTTTACTGCCTTTTTGCCTTTTATCTAATTGTGGGAAGCGCGGCTTCAGTTTCTGAGTGAAGCTTGTTAAGGGAGGAGTTTTCGGAGCAGGGAGCCTTCCCCTACTGTGGGAATCGTAGTAGATGGGGTGTAGCCTGAGAGGAGAGGGTGTCAGAATGCTAGGCTCTGGGTGGGCCCCGGCCCTGGCAAACGGTGGTGCGCTTGTGTGTCCGGCAGCTGGCTGGGAGATGACTTGGGGCAAAACTGCAAGCTGTGACCCTGTGGGCTTTCAGGGTCACACTGCAGCAGATGTCTCTTCTTGGCTGGGAGAGTTAGGCTGAAAGCGGAAAGTCAGCAGGAAGAGAACAAGACCTTCGAGTAGGGAGGGACATGGGTGATGTGTATCTGGTTCCGTTTTCAGCTACAGGAGTGAGAAGGCAGCTAATTAGAGGAGGTAACACGACCTGGGGATTTCAGCTGACAGAGTCGTTGCTCCATGTAGGAAATTTTGTTGTGGTGGTTTTGAGGCACTTTGACATGGGCATAGCAAGAAAAAAAAAAGTGTTCTTTATTACCAAGCAGTGTGCATATTCACATATTCTGACCTTTAACCCATCCTGAACTTCATTCTTATTCCTGAGTGAAGCTCAGGGGTGCGCTTAAGCCAGGAATGGGATAAGGATGTGAAGGGCATCAGGGATAGGGTGAGGGCTTTTGAGCATAATGAATATTGAAAATGAAAATGTATGAGCTTATAAATTTAGCTATGAAAGATTTTCCTTTGTCAAGCAGCCGTTTCATAGTCTCATGGATGAGTGTGGAGCTTGGCAATCCTCTGGCCAGCACGGAAGAGGGAGAAGCAACTAAAACCTTCCTACCTGACAGAAATCCCAGGCTTCTATCATCAAGTGGGGAGAGGAGGAAGGCTGAGGGAGCAAATGGGATTTTGAATGGAACGGAGCTTTGCCGAGTCACCGCCTGACTTTCCCGGAGTCCCCACACTGATCTCCTTTTGGGAAGGGGAGAGAAAAAACCCCATCCTGCATCTTAGGACAGGCCTTTTCCCCTCCTGTTGACTCTCTCGAAGGGTGAGCCCAACCGTTCCTGTAACTAACTCTAAAGGCTACCCATTACTCAAGTCTCCCAGAGCAGTTTCTGTCTCCCACCTCCTGAGATCAAGTCCAAGAGAGATTTAGTTACCCAGTCCCCTCAAAGAATATGCTTCTGCTTCTCTTGTGTCCATCTCAAGGATATTTGCTGCCACCTTTGGCCTTCTTTTCCCACACACCTAATGTCGTTTTTTTTTTTTTCCTTTTTGCCATGCCCAAACTTTCTTTAAATGTCACACCTGATATTTAGCTACGTTTGAAGTACCTTTAAACCTGTCTTTCTTTTCTCTTGTGTTGATGGCTCCTTTTTTCTCTGTTTAGCTGAAGTATTGCAATATCCTTGAGCCTAGTATTTCTTTTCTTTTTTTAAATTTATTTGTTTGAGAGAGACAGAGCATGTGCTCTGTCGAGGAGGAGAGGCAGAGGGAGAGAGAACCCCAAGCAGACAACATGCTGAGCATTGAGCCAAATGTGGGCTTGATCCGTGACCCCAAGATCATGATCTGAGCTGAAACCAAGGGTTGGACACTAATGCACTGTGTCACCCAGGTTCCCCAGATTGTGTCATAATTACATACCTCTGTCCAACTAGTCTGTAATTATGTCTTAGGAGCCCCCAGAACACTAACGGGTTAGTTTCTCTGCCAGTGTTTCTGAAAGTGTGTCTCAGAGCACTGGTTCTGCTGGATGTTTAACACTTATAAGCCACTCATGGCGTTATAAATACTTTGCATGTAGGTAGGTATTGTTATTACCATATCCATTGTGTTGATGAAGAAAATACTGGCTACTAAGTGGCAGAGCCATCATGGTTCAGACACAGGCAGCATTGTCTTCTCTATCAGACTCAGGTATATTGCCTCTCAGATTAATAGGGATTATGTGATACAAAGTTTCAGGAACGAATGCCCAATGTAGTAAACACCAGATTAAATCAGATAGGTGGATCTTTGCTGCATGGTACGGAGACTTCTCAGTGCTTTTTGTATGGTAATGTACCTTGTGAATTTTCAAAGGGAGGATAGAATTAATAGCATTCCTTACCAGTTCTTGGTTATCCAACTTTATCTCACCTCCACCTCCCCATAGATTACAGTGTCTATGGAATATAATTTGGAAAACATTGCTTTAGATCAGTGTTTCCAAATTCATACCACAATTATAACTAATAAATTATCCAAATTTTAAACTGGACAGTTGTAATTGTATAAGTGTATATTATATATTTATCACTTTCTCCCCTCCCGCGCCCTCAGTGTATTGAGATAAAATTGACATGTATCCAAAAAAAATTGACATGTATCACAAGTGTACAGCATCATGGTTTGACTTACATTTATTGGGAAATGACCACAGTAGGTTTAGTTATCATCCATCATCTCATTTAGATATAGTAAAGAGAAAAAGCTAAAAAAAAAAAAAAAAAAAAAAACAGCTAAAAAAGAGAAAAAAATCTTTTTATTTGTGATGAGAACTCAGGCTTTACTCTCTTAAAAAATTTCTTATGTATTATACAGCAGTGTAAGCTCTAGTCATCATGTTGTACAGTACATTCCTAGTGCTTATTTTTGTTATAACTGGAAGTTTGTATCTTCTGACCGTCCTCCTCCAATTCTTCCTGTACCTACACCCAACCCTCAGCTAACCACAAGTCTAGTCTCTTTATCTATCACATTGGACTTTTTTGTTTGTTTGTTTGTTTCCACGCATAAGTGAGATCAGACAGTATATGACTATCTGCCCGACTTAGTTCACTTAGCATAATGTCCTTAAGGTCCAACCATGTTGTCACAAAAGACAGGATTTTCTAGGTTTTTTTTTTTTATGAGTAATATTCCATTATATATGTACACCACAACTTCCTTATCTATTCATTCATTGGTGGATGCTTAGTTTATTTCCACGTCTTGCCTCTTACAAATACTGCTGCTGTGATGTAAGGAGGCAGCCATCTTCTGAGTTAGCATTTTCCTTTTTTGTGTGTATACAGTTAACTCTTGAACAATGCCAAGCCCTTGCACAGTAAAAAGTGTGTGTGTACGTTTTGACTCCCCCAAAATTAACTACTAATAGTCTCCTGCTGACCAGAAGCCTTACTGTTAACATAAATAGTTGATTAACATATATCTTGCATGTAATGTGTTTTATGTACTGTATTTTTACAATAAAGTAAACTAGAGAGAAGAAAATGTTAGGGAAATCATAAGAGAAAATAAATTTACAGGCCCGTGCATGTATTTATTGAAACAAATCCACATACAAGTGGACTCACCTAGTTCACACCCATGTCCAAGAGGCAGATGTATTCCCAGAGGTGGGCTGCTGGATCAAAGATTAGTTCAGTTTTTAATCTTTTTTTTTTTTTTTTTTTGTCAGAGAGATAGAGAGAGAGAGCGAGCGAGCAGAGTGGTAGGCAGAGGCAGAGGGAGAAGCAGGCTCCCTGCTGAGCAAGGAGCCCGATGTGGGACTCGATCCCAGGACGCCGGGATCATGACCTGAGCTGAAGGCAGCCGCTTAACCAACTGAGCCACCCAGGCATCCCCAGTTTTTAATCTTTTGAGGATTCTCCATACTGTTTTGCGTTGTGGCTGTCCTAGTTTTCAGTCTCAAGTGCAGTGCTCAAGAGTTCCCTTTGCTCCACATCCTCGGTATCTCCTCTTGATGACAGACATCCAGACAGGTGTGAAGTGATATCTTACCGTGGTTTTGATTTGCATTTCCCTAACGATAGTGATGTTGAGCATCTTTTCATGGACCTGCTGGCCATTTGTATATCACCTTTGGAAAAATGTCTATTCTGTTGCCCACTTTTTTTTCTTTTTAATAATTGAAGGATAGTTGACGTATAACACTAGTTCCAGGTGTACAACATAATGATTTGGCAATTACAAACATTATGAAATGCTCGCCACATTAAGTGTAGTTACCATCTGTCGCCATACGAAATCGCTCAATAGTATTGAATATGTATATGTATCTTATGCTGTACTTTTAAGCCCCGTGATATACTTATTTTATAACTGATAGCCTGTACCTCTTAGTCCCCTTCCCTTGTTTTGCCTGTCTTCCCACCCTACCCCTCTGGCAACCACCAGTTTTGCTCAATATATTTATGAGTCTGTTTTTATGTTTTTGTGGTTGGTTGGTTTCGTTTTTTAGATTCCACATGAAAAAAGTGAAATCATGTGGTATTTGTCTGATTTATTTCACTTGGCCTAATACCCTCTAGGTCTGTCTATGTTGCCATAAATGGCAAGATTTCATGTTTTTTTATGGCTGGGTGATGTTCCAGTGTATATGTACACACCACATCTTCCTTATCCATTCATCTGTTCATGGTCACTTAGGTTGTTTTGATATCTTGGCTATTGTCAAGAATGCTATAGTAGGGGCGCCTGGGTGGCTCAGTGGGTTAAAGAATGCTATAGTAAACATAGGGGTGCATATATCTTTTCAAATTAGTGTTTATGTTTTCTTTGGGTAATTACACAGAATTACTGGATCCTGTGGTATTTCTATTTTTAATTTTTTGAGGAACCTCCAACAGTGCACAAGGGTTCTCTTTGCTTCACATCCTCACCAACACTTTATTTCTTGTCTTTAAGACTACTCATTCTTACTGGTGTGAGGAGATCTCATTGTGGTTTTGATTTGTATTTTCATGATGATGAATAATGTTGAGTATCTTTTCATGTGTTTGTTGGCCATCTGTATGTCTTCTTTGGAAAAAAATGTCTACTCAGGCCTTCTGCCCATTTTGCAGATTTTTTTGGTCATTTATTTTTTTGGCCTTGAGTTGTGTAAGTTTTGTATATTTTGAATATTAACCCCTTGTTGAATATATCACTTACAAATACATTCTCCCATTCAGTAGGTTACCTTTTCATTTTGTTTATGGTTTCCTACACTATGCAAAAACTTTTTATTTTGTTTTATAATAGTTTATTTTTGCTTTTTGCTTACCTTTTCCTCAGGAGACATATCTATAAATATGTTGCTAAGGCTGATGTCCGAGAGATGATTGCCTCTGTAGAAGTTTTATGGTTTCACATCTCACATTTACATCTTTTATACATTTTTCTGTTTATTTTTGTATGTAGTATAAGAAAGTTGCCTAGTTTCATTCTTTTACATGTAGTTGTCCTGTTTTCCCAACACCATTTTTTAAAAAATATATTTATTTATTTGACAGACAGAGATTACACAAGCAGGCAGAGAGTCAGGCAGAGAGGGGAGGGGAGAAGCAGGCTCCCTGCTAAGCAGAGAGCCCGATGCGGGACTCGATCCCAGGACCCCGGGATCATGACCTGAGCCGAAGGCAGCGGCTTAACCCACTGAGCCACCCACACGCCCCCCCAACACCATTTTTTGAAAAGACTTGTCTTTTCCCTTTTTTTTTTTTTTTAAGATTTTATTTATTTATTTGAGAGAGAGAGAGAGCATGAGAGGGGACAAGGTCAAAGGGAGAAGCAGACTCCCCATGTTGCTGAGAGCCCGATCTGGGACATCATCCCGGGACTCCAGAATCATGACCTGAGCCGAAGGCAGTAACTTAATCAACTGAGCCACCCAGGCACCCAAGACTTGCCTCTTTCCCATTGTGTGTTCTTGCCTTTGTTGTGGATTAATCGACCACATAAGTGTGGGCTTATTTCTGAGCTCTGTGTCCTGTTCTACTGATCTGTGTGTCTGTTTTTTTGTTTTGTTTGTTTTTTTGGTCAGTTACTCTACTGTTTTGATTTCTACTGCTTTGTAATATAACTTGAAATGTGAGATGGTGCTGTCTCCAGCTTTGTTCTTCTTTTTCAAGATTGTTTGGCTATTTGAAGTCTTTAGTGGTTCCAAATGAATTTTAGGATTATTTGTTCTACTTCTATGAAAAATGCTGTTGTTATTTTGATAGGGATTGCATTGAATCTGTAGATTGCTTTGAGTAGTATGGACATTGTAATGATATTAATTCCCCCAAGCCATGTGCACTGTTATGTCTTTCCATTTGTTTGTGTAAACTTCAGTTTCTTTCATCAGTGTCCTATAGTTTTCACACTAGGGGCATTTCACCTCCTTGGTTGTTTATTCCTAGGTATTTCATTTTTTTGGTGCAATTATAGATGGGATTGTTTTCTTAATTTTTCTTTTTCTATTTCATTAGTCATGTATAGAAATACAACAATTTCTATATATTGATTTTGTATCTTCCAAGTTTACTGAGTTCATTATTCTAATAGTTTTTATGGTGGGGTCTTTAAGCTTCTATCTAGTTGGAATCCTCAGGAAGTCACAGTTTGATTTTTTCCTTACCAATTTGGCTGCCTTTTATTTCTTGTCTGATTGCTGCAGCCGGGACTTTCAGCACTGTGTTGGATTAGGGCATCCTGGTCTGGTTACTGATCTTAGAGGAAGGACTTTTAGTTTTTCATCAGTGAGTATGTGTTAGCTGTGGGTTTTCGTACAGTGCCTTTATTATATTGAGGTATGTTCTCTATGAACCCACTGTTGAGAGTTTTTATCAAGAATGGATGTTGTAGTTTTTCAGATCTGTTTTCTCCACAGATCTTCTGTGGAGATGATCATATGATATTTATCCTTCCTCTTGTTAATATGATGTATCACATTGATTTGCAAATATTGAACCACCTTGCATCATGGAATAAATACCACTTGGGGGTGGATGAGCCTTTTAATATACATTGTTCAATACCTCACTAATATTTTGGTGAGGATTTTTGCATCCATGTTCATCAGGGATATTGGCTTGTGATTCTCTTTTTTTGTCATGTCTTTTTCTGGTTTTATTATCCAGAGTAATGCTGGCCTCATAGAATGAATTTGGATGTATTCCTTTCTCTTCTATTTTTTTGGAATAGTTTGAGAAGAGTGGTTATTAATTTTCTTTCAGTGTTTGGTGAAACTCACCTGTGAAGTTACCTGGTCCTGGACTTTGGTTTGTTGGGAGTTTTTTGATTATCAGTTCAACTTTGTTAATTGGTAATTGGCCTGTTCAGATTTTTTAATTTCTTCTTGATTCAGTCTTCGAAGATTCTGTGTTTCTAGGAATTTATCCATTTTTTTGGTAGGTTGTCCAATTTGTTGACATAAACTTTTTTTTTGTATTATAACTATGTTTTTGTGGTGTCATTTGTTATTTCTCCTTCTTCATTTCTGATTTTATACATTTGAGTCCTGTCTCTTTTTTTCTTGTTAAAAGACTGGCTAATAGTTTGCCAGTGCTTTTATTTTTTTCAAAGAAGCATCTTTTGGTTTCATTGATCTTTTCCATTATCTTTTTAGTCTTTATCTCATTTTTTCCTGCTCTGATCTTTATTATTTCCTTCCTTCTACTAACTTCGGGCTTTGTTTGTTCTTTTTTTAGTTCCTTTATTTGGAAGTTAGATTCTTTGAAATTTTTTTTGTTTCCTGAGGTGGGCCTGTATCACCATAAACTTCCCTCTCAGAACTGCTTTCACTGTATCTCAGAGATCATGGATTATTGCATTTTCATTTGTCTCCATGTACGTATTTTTTTTAATTTCCTCTTTGATTTTTTTGGTTGGCTCATTAGTTGTTTAGTACCATGTTGTTTAGCCTCAATGTGTTTGTGTTTTTTTCTAGTATTTTTTTCTTGTAATTTATTTCTAATTTCATACCATTGCGGTGAGAAAGATGTTTGATCTGCTTTCAGTCTTCTTTTTTTTTTTTTAAGAGATTTTATTTATTTGAGAGCCTGCGTGCAAGAGCAGAGGGGAGGGGCAGAGAGAGGGAGGGAGAGAATCGTAAGCACACTCTGCTCCCATGGAGCCCGTTGTGAGGTTCAGTCCCGTGATACTGAGACCATGACCTGAGCTGAAACCAAGAGCTGGACGTTCATCTGACTGAGCCACCCACGTGTCCCTGATTTCAGTCTTCTTAAATGTATCAAGACTTGTTTTTTTGCCTAACATGGGATCTGTCACGTAGAATGTTCTATGTGCACCTGAATATATATTCTGCCTTTTTAGACGGAATGTTCTGTATGTTTCTGTGAGTTCCACTTGGTTGAATGTGTTGTTCAAAGTCATTTTCTCTTTGTTCATTTTCTGTTTGGATGATCTATCCATCGAAGTAAAGTGGGGTATTAAATCCCCTACTATTACTGTATTACTGTATTACTGTTAGTTTCTCTTGTCATGTCTGTTAACATTTGCTTTCTGTATTTAGGTGCTCCTATTGTGGATGTATTGATATTTACAATTGTTATATCCTCTTCTTGGATTGATACTTCAACCATTATTTAATATCCCTTTTTGTCCGTGCTACAGTATTTCATAAACGTCTATTTTGTCTGATGTAAATATTGCTACCCTGGTTTTTTTCTGCTTCCATTTGCATGGAATATTTTTTTTTATTTTTTTCCATTCCTTCTCTTTCAGTCTGTATGTGTCTTTGGGTCTGAAGTGAATCTCTTGTAGGCAGCATACAGATGCATCTTGTTTTTTTAATCCATTCAGTCATCCTGTGTCTTTAGTTTGGAGCCCTTAGTCCATTTACATTTAAAGAAATTATTAATAGGGATACCTTTATTTGCCATTTGAAAAATTGTTTTCTGGTTCTTTTTGTGTGTTTTTTTTTTTCTCTGTTCTTTTCTTCTCTTGCTCTCTTCTCTTGTGGTTTGATGGCTTGCTGTAGCATTGTGCTTGGATTCCTTCTCTTTATTTTTTGTGCATCTACTGCAAGTTTTTTTTTTTAAAGATTTTATTTATTTATTTGACAGAGAGAGATCACAAGTAGGCAGAGAGGCAGGCAGAGAGAGAGACAGGGAAGCAGGCTCCCCGCTGCGCAGAGAGCCCGATGCGGGACTTGATCCCAGGACCCTGAGATCATGACCTGAGCCGAAGGCAGCAGCTTAACCCACTGAACCACCCAGGCACCCCTACTGCAGGTTTTTGATTTTTGATTACCATTGAGTTCGTATGTAATATCCCATGAATATAGCAGTCTATATTAAGTTGATGGTCACTTGAGTTCATACCCATTCTGAAAGCTCTAAATTTTACTCTCCCCTTCATCTTTTATGTATATGGTGTCATATTTTATATATTTTTTGTTTTGTGTATACCTCCACCAATTTTTGCAGATGAAATTGAATTTACTGTTTGTGTGTCTTAATCTCCACACTGAGTTTATAAGTAATTAATTTACTACATTTACAGAATGTTTGCTTTTAGCTGTCAAATTTCTTTCTTTCTTATTTTTTTTTCTAATGAATGGCCTTTTCTTTGTACTTAAAGAATTTCCTTAATATGTCTTGTAAGGCTGGTTTGATGATGATGAACTCCTTTAACTTTTATTTATCTGAGAAATTCTTTGTCTCTCCTTTTCTGAATGATAGATAATCTTTTTGGGTAGATTTTTCTTGGTTGTACTTTTTCTTTCAGCAGTTTGAATGTATCATGTGACTCCTTTTGGCTTATAAAGTTTCTGCTGAAAAGTGAGCTGATAGCCTATGGGTTTTCCTCATGTTATTTATTTATTTATTTATTTATTTATTTATTTATTTATTGCTGCTTTAAAAATTTTCTCTTTGTCATTACCTTTGCTATTTTAATTATTATGGGTCTTGGTGTGGATCTCCTTGGGTTCTTCTTGTTAGGGGCTTTTTGTGCTTCCTGGACATGAATGTCTGTTTCCTACTCCAGGCTAGGGACGTTTTCAGGTATTATTTCTTCAAATAAGTTTTCTTCTTCTGGGATTCTTATAATGTGAATGTTATTATGCTTGATGTCATCTCAGAGGTCCCTTAACCTGTCCTAATTTTTTAAATTGTTTTTTATATTTGCTGTTCAGCTTGGGTGCTTTCCACTACCCTGTCTGTCAGATTACTGATCCCTTCTTCTGTCTCCTCTAATCTGTTATTGATTCTCTCTCGTGTGTTTTTCATTTCAGTAACTGTATTCTTCAGTTCTGACTGGTCCTTTTCTATATTTTCTATGTCTTTGTTGAAATTTTCACTGAGTTCATCCACTCCTCTCTCAAGTGTGGTGAGTATCTTTATGAACATTACTTTCAACTCTTTATCAGGTGTTTTGTGTGTCTCCATTCCACTGAGCTTTTTTTTTTTTTTTTCCAGTGCTTTATCTTGTTCTTTTGTTTGGAACAAATTCCTCTGTCTTCTCATTTTGTCTGACTCTCCATTTTCCCTTATATATTAGGTAGATCAGCTCCATCTTCTGGTCTTGAAAGTAGTAGTCTTCTGTGGAAGGTATTGCAGTCTTCTCAGACCACCAGAACCAGGTGCTCCCGGTTTGTCCCCTGTGTGGGCTGTGTATGCCTTCCTGTTGTGGCTGGGCTGTGGCTGCTGTAGGCCCACTAGTGGGTGGGGTTTTTTTCCCTCTGTGGCTGGCCATGAAGTTTTGCTGCAGCTTCTCTGGGTATGCTGGCTGACAGTCAGCCTGGCTGTCTGTAGCGATCTGTCTTTTTTTGTTGTGAGGGCACTGATGGGCAGTGCCTGCCCCCACCATAGGTGTTTGGGAGACCAGCTCTTTTTGTAGCTGCTGTGGGGTTCCTGCTGGGCAGTGTCTGCTTATGCCACACCTGGCTGAGAGGCCTGGCTGCAGCTAATGCTGGCATGCTTGTGTGTGGGGTGAGCTCCTCTACTCCTCAAGGCAGCAGTTGACTGGGAGGGCAACTTGTTTTGCTGGGTCTTCCCACTGGGTTGTGTGGGGTGGCAGTTGCTTTGTGGGGGTCGTCAGTCCTGAGGCAGGCTACCCATTGGGTGTGGTGGCATGGGAGCCATGTTGGAGGGTCACCTGTCTGGGTGGGCTCTTGGTGTGGGCAGTCCACAGGGGAATGCTGGGCCTGATAAGTGGTGTTAACAAGGTAGATGGAGAGCATGAAAACTGGTTCCTGCAAATGTGCAGCTATCTAGGATGCAGGAGGGTAAGAAAAATGGTGCCCGTCAATACTTCTGTTTTCAAAGACAGTTCCTGCAGTTCCCTTCCCCTCTGGCACATGTCCTAAAATTCGTCAGTACATCTCCTTTGTGTATAAGCTATGCACTTTTCAAATTGCTACTTCCGTGCTGGGTCTCATGCTGAGACTATATGCTGGCTCTTTAAGAGCAGAGACTTGGTTTCCTGTAGCTCTCCAGCTCTCCTGGAGTTAAGCCCTGTGCATTTTTAAAGCTCCAGGAGTGAGTACCTACCGATTTTCAAAGCCAGATGTCATGGGGCCTCATCTTCTTAGTGCACCTCCACAGGGCTGGTGTGGGCCTTGGTCCCCTTGCTCCTCCGTGCTGTGCTGTCCCTTCCACCTGTGGGTAGCCCAGTTGATGTTTTAGTTATTATTATTATTTTTAAATTTATTTATTTGACAGACAAAGATCACAAGCAGGCAGAGAGGCAGGCAGAAAGAGAGGAGGAAACAGGCTCCCTGCCAAGCAAAGAGCCCGATGCGGGGCCCGATCCCAGTACCCTGGGATCACGACCCGAGCTGAAAGCAGAGGCTTTAACCCACTGAGCCACCCAGGCGCCCCTGGTTTTTTAGTTCTTGACCACGTTTCTGTTTCTCCTGTTCTATTCAATGTGGATTTCTCTTTACAACTTTAGGGAGATCTGATCTGCCACTCTTCAGGTTGTTTTAAAGTTAGTTGCTATACATGTGATTGTTGCCTTGGTGTGTCTGGGAGGGAGGTCGTAAGCCCAGGATCCTCCTACTTTGCAATCTTTACTCTCTCTTGTCTTTTGCTCTCTTTTTAATCAGGTTATTATTATTGTTTTTGGATTGTATGCATTATTTACATATTTTGAATATTAGACCCTTACCAGGTACATGCTTTGCAGATATTTTTTCCCATTCTGTAGATTGTGTTTTTACTTTGTTGATTGTTTTTCTGTGCAGAAACTAAATTCAGAATTTCTTTTTTTCTTTTAAAGATTTTATTTATTTATATGACAGAGAGAGATCACAAGTAGGCAGAGAGGCAGGCAGGGAGAGAGGGGGAAGCAGGCTCCCTGCTGAGCAGGGAGCTGGATGTGGGGCTCAATCCCAGGATCCTGAGATCATGACCTGAGCCAAAGGCAGAGGCTTAACCCACTGAGCCACCCAGGCATCCCCTAAATTTAGAATTTGATGTACTCCCATGTGTTTATATTTTATTGCATGGCTTGTGCTTTGGGTGTTGCCTGCAAACAGAGACAGTTTTACTTCTTCCTTTCCAGTTTTGGTGCCGTTTATTTCTTGTCTGATTGTTCTGGTAAGGACTTTTAATACTATATTGAATAGGATTGGTGAGAATGGGCATCCTTCTCTTGTTCCTCTCTCGGAGGAAACACTTTCAACCTCTTTACTATTGAGTATGTTCTTAACTAGATCATATATGGCATTTATTATGTTGAAGTGTGTTCCTTCTGTACCTAATTTCTTAACAGTTTTTATCATGAATGATACTGAATTTTGTCAAGTGCTTTTTCTGCATCTATTGAAACGATCATCTGATTTTTTCTTTCATCCTGTTAATGTGACAGACCACATCAGTTGATTTGCATATGCTGAATCACCCTTGTGTCTCAGGTGAAAATCCCAGTTGATCATGGTGAGTGATCCTTTTAATATGCTTCTGAATTCTGTTTGCTAGTATTTTATTGAGAATTTTTCCATCTATATTTATCTGGGACATGGGTCATTAGCTTTTCTCTTCTGGTAGTGTCCTTTTCTGGGTTTGGTATCAGGGTAATCCTGGCCTTGTGACATGAATTTGGGAGTGTTTCCTCCTTTTAGTTATTTGGAAGAGTTTGTGAAGGATTGGCACTGATTCTTCTTTAAATGTGTGGTAAA
>RCUC01088816.1:0-10508 GCA_003697995.1 Taxidea taxus jeffersonii
GGATATCCTCTTAGGAAACATGAAAATACTAGAAACTCAGAAGTGTTCTGGGCTTTGGTAAGAGGAAGAGTAGGTTCCTAAGAGAAAAGAAAGTACAAGAAGGGAAATCAGAGAGAGAAAACCAAAGCACAACATTTTCTCAGGACTAAGTAACCGTAAACCAAAGTGCAGTAGCATTGATAAAAATGGCACACATCTAATTTACATTAATATTCCAATTCCATACCCCCCTCCCATTCTTTTCTAATTGGCACTTATTTCCTGTGCTAGAAAGGCAGCACAAGGCTCAGAAAGGACCCTGGACATGGCCCTCGACTACATCCTTTCCCTAATGCCTTCTATAAAGCAAAACAATCTGGAACCCATCAATGCACTGCCTTGATACTTGACTCTGACCAGCTCTCTCAACCCTCACACCATGCCCTATTGGGATTATCACAGCCCAACTCCAGTTTTCAGGCTTGTCTCTTTCCAACCCATTTTCTATAATCCAGTTGGAAGGATCTTTTCAAAATGTGCCTTTGATACTTAAAACCACTTGATGGCCCCCATTGTCCTTAGGCATAAGTCCATTTCAAGATGCAGGATGATCTGAGTCTTTCTTCCTAGCCAGTCTCTTCTGGAATTCTCCCACTGTGGCCCAGTGTACCATGTTTTTCTCTGAAAGGAGTATGCTCCTTTTTAGCTCAGGGCTATTGCACTATCCTTGACCTTCTGGCCCAGGATAAAATTTACCTCTTGAAATTCCATGTGTCTTTTGCATATCAAGTGAACTATGACATCTTCCAGGAAGCCACACCCACATAGAGTGGGTTTCTAAGACTCTACCATGCAATTGCAAAATACCCTGATTAGCCCCCATCGGGGGTTTCTCAGGGTGCACTGTTTAGGCCTCTCACCCCATCAAACTGTAGGTTCCCTGAGGACAGGAACTGCTCCTAGGCTGTCACAGTATTTCCAAGGCCAATCACAGGGCTTGGCATATAGCAAGCAGGATTTCTATATATTTTTTATATTTTTATATTATTTTATTTTATTTTTATATTATATTATTTTTATATTTTTTTCTATATTTTATATTTTTCTATATTTCCTCAAGTGCTCTGCCACTTACTGGCTGTGGAAAAAGCACTTGGACTTTGAGTCTTACTTTCAGACATGCAGAAATAATATTTAAAAACCTTACAGAACAGTTTGCACACTGGTAGTCATTGGGCTCACCTTAGGCCATAGGTACATTTTGTCTGTGAATGCCACGGTTTCTAAAGATTGATGTGAATTCTTCAGACATAGCATGCCTTTCCAATTCAGCTCGTATTTCCTTACTCCCTGTGGTCTCACCTACCTGGTCACTGCTGATCCGAAGGCATTCGTGTTTTTGACACCTGGTTTACAGGACTGTTGAGATGATAGGATCAAATGAGGCAGAGAACCCTGTAATCTGATCTAAAGTAATCACTGAGCACCGGAATCCCTTTCAATGGGAGAATTGTGTTTGCTTGTAAAAACATCTTCATAACAGTTTAGAGCAGAGGTTGAAACCCAGGGGCTTAGGTACCATCTGATGCCAAAGTTCTAGAGAAAAGGAGAGAATCACTGTACATAGGAAGAAAAGGTCATTGGCGATTGTTGGTGATGATGGGGATGGGGAATAGGATTGACAAAGAGCCAAACAAAGAAGGGAGAGAGAACCCGCACAATATCAAAGGGAGTTCTATAGGGCAAGATGGACAATTGGTGACCCAGAGGCCAAATTCAGCCTGCCACCTGTTTGTGGATAAAGATGTACTGAATGCAACAAGGGCTCATTTGTTTACATACTGTCTGTGGCTTCAAATCACAGGATCAGGCAAAGTTGAGGAGCTGTGACAGAGACCAGATGGCCCACAAAGCCTAAAATAGTTACTCTCCCACCTTGCACAGAAGAGCTTTACTGATCCCTAATCTAGGGAAATAACTAATGGGCAAACCCTCCCCTTATCAGAGGGGTGAAACAGAACTTTTTAGATCAAAAAGGTCTACTGTGCAATTAAACATGTAGTATAAACATCCTCAGCCCCCTTGATTCTTTGGGAAGAGCTAGTTTGTTGATGAAGCTTCTTTTGAGAGGACTCCCAAGGACAAGGTTGAAGGAAAGTTTGCATCTGGGGGACAAAGCTGCATATTGTTATCAATGTTTGCTATAGCATTTTATACAGAGCTGGCATTCCTGCTCAGAAGGAACAGAAATCCCCCAGAGATTTCCTGATCAGGAACTGAGCAGGCTATAGACTGGGGCGGGGGGGTTTGCTGAATCCAAATTTAGCCCCCTTTGTGAAGGAGGAAGGGCAACTGACAATGCGTTGCCTATGTGAATCCCCTAGCACAGTGCCTGGGACATAGAGCATTCAAGAAACAGCAAGAAATTTCATTAGAGTAGTCATAGTATTCATTATTATTATTATTATTATTATTTAGTCCATTTTCACCCTTGGATAGTTGAGAAAACTGAAGAGCAAAACCAAGAAGTGATTCCCTCAAGAATTTGAAGAAACTCACAGTAAAGTATGTAACAAACATATTTATGAGAGATATTAAAATTAAATAAAAAATAAGGGCTTGAATATACTTGCCTTGAGAGCTGAGGCAGCTTCTGTGATTGAACCTTAAATCTACTCTAAGTTTCCTTCTATCAGGTATAATAAGAAGTAAAGTGTATTATATAAATCTCTCTATTTAGAAGAAATAACTCTGTGTCATTATGAGAAAAAAAAAATTCCTCAGCTCTGAATTCTAAAAGGAGTTTTTCATGTGGGACCCTGAAGATACTCAGAGTGGCAAAATGAAAAGCTAAGTTGCTCACAGGCTGGCTGCCCACTGTGGGCCCTGTGGAAGTTTCTAGAAGTACCCATTCCTAGACCTTGTGCACCCCCATTGACAGTCTCTAGGGCTGAGGCCCAGATGTCCCCCTAAAAATCATCGCAGGTGATTCAGAGGCACAGCCAGGATCAGCCACCACCAGGACAGGGCATCCTCTGATTGAGACAGTTCAGAAGCAGAGTTCAAATGAATGTATCTTTGGTTTTGAGACCTCCTTTTAATGTAACTCAGGGAAGGATAACCATCTTGAAAGGACAGACTGGTTCTTAAGAAATGCCAACGTTAGGGCTCTTCATTGGGAAAAGAACTGAATGTTTCAAGGTCAAGATCAAGGTTCATAAGAAGGCGAAGGAGTGGACTCTAGGCAGGATGTGTGTTTGGGGACCAAGTTTCAAAGTAGGTGGTTGGAGCCCTCTTCACGGCCATCAGCAACCTTGCTTTAAACAATACAACAATTTGATGAAATGCTTTTCATTCACGTGGGAGACGCAGCCTGTGGAATCTGTTCCTGTGAATAACGGCCTTGATGTCTCTATTTGCCGGAATTCAGAACCTGTCTGCAGACAGTATCTGGAAGAGGGCTCTTCTTTGCTCTCCAGAGGGCAGCAGATGTGGGTAATCCGGGCCATAAACGTGCGTCAGAAAGGAGATGCCGATTTTACTAAAAGTAAAAGGGCAGTTTGCAAGTTGACTGCAGTCCTCATTTAATTTACTCTGAGTTATCACTCCACTGTATTCGGATTCCGTAGAGATGCTAATCTTAGCAGCGGGGAATTAGGTCACGCTGGCAGTGTCTTATGGCGTCAGGCCTCTCTCCCTTCGGCAGAGCTGGCGAGCGCTCCATTCGCCCTGGCCACTGATAGAAGCCAAGGACTGTGCAACAGGAGACCCCCTGGGAAGCAGCACGCCGAAGCCAGGGGCTTCTGGATCTCGGAGGAAGCATACTCGTACTTACGCATTAGGCAGGATGAGCCAGGACAAATGAGGGATGATGAAGGGGGAAGACCTACGGGTATAATAATGAAGAGGGTAAAAAAGGGCTTGTGTTTATTGAGGATTTATAATGTGCCAGACACTGTCCTAAGGCACTTACCCTGCGTGACTTTATCTCATTGAATGCTTATCATGGTTCTACAAGATCAGGTCAGCTGTACCTGATTTCCTGATCGGAAAGTTGAGATGCAGAGAAGTGAAGCGTTAGCCAGTGAGTGAAAGCGGCCGGCTTGGCGCGGAACCCAGCGAGGGAGACTGTGGAGTGATGTGCTTAACCCCCCACCCAGGAAGGTGGAGGGCCCGTCTGACAAGACTGATAGAATTGGACTCAGCAAGTCGCCCCAGATTGCGCTCTGGCCCCTGCATTTCCATTGACTATTCAGTGTTTCGTTTTGCTTTTCCTTTTCTTTTTTGGAAACAGAAAGAACAGAGTGTGTGAGGCAGTGTGTGCTGGGAAGCCTATTCCCACGGGTCACATAGAGCTTTCTCTGTGGCCTTTGATCTTTTCTGCAATCTCCTCTGCTTCTGTGACAGTGGATCATAGCAGAGCTCGGGCACACAGATTGCTGCAATCCAAACCAGAAATCTGCTCCCTGACAATTTCCATTAGCACCTTTAACCTCTCACCTTTGCTCCAGCACACATGAACCATATCGAGTCACAACACATGAGTAATAACTCTGTCATGCAGTGCATTATTCTGGTCACTTAAAAGATTTGGTCTGCATCTATGGAATCAAAGCGATTTTTGTTTTGGTTCAATCAGTAAATCTAGCTACCTTAATCAATTTATATCACATTCAACTAATTTGGTCAGTCGATATATAATGACTTATAAAAATGACCCAAATTAATGTCGCCCCATGTTAGATTTTCAGCATATAAACCTAGTGCTGATGCCATGATCTATGTGGATTGCAGAAAACCCTGGGGGACAGTCTCAAATCCCAGTGGATCTAGAACTCGGTGAGTAGAGTACTATACTCAGATGCATTCCTGGAATTTAACGAGCTAAGGCAATGATCCTGGCTATTGAGGTTTCTGAGAGGAGTTCTGCGTTGTTGAAATAACTAGTAGATAATCATCTCTCCTCCAGGGAACAAGAAGAAAAAGGGCAAATTCAGGAACAAAAAGAGGCAAATGGCAGAAGGAAAGGTCTTGGTTCTGCCACTTTTGTTGTTCAGAATAAAATAAAATAACATGTCACATAGACCCATATATCCACTCTGCTAGTGTCTTTTACCCATAGCAACATGGATGAGAATGTCCCTTCAAATTGAATGCCCCAAAGATATGATATAAAATAAAATCAGGGCTCCTGGGTGGCTCGGTCAGTTAAGCATCCTACTCTTGATTTCGACTCAGGTCAGGATCTCAGGACTGTGAGATCAAGCCCCATGTTGGGCTCCGGGCTAGCCGTGGAGCCTGCTGAATATTCTCTTTCTCCCTCTCCCCCTCCCCCTGCCCGCCCCCTGCATGCTCTCTAAGAGAAAATAATAATAATTCTAAAATAAATAAATAAATTCGTAAATAAATAAATAAAGCAAAATAACTAAAAAATTCCAACTTTGAGCTGCCCTCTTGTGATCTTCTTTTGCCCTGACAGTTTTCCATGATTAGTTTAATTAGACAGCAGCCAAGTAAAAATGTAGAGAAATTGGTAACATTTCCCTAGTCCTTCAGGTAGAGAATGGAGAGGAGAGACAAATTTAGAATTTCTCCCAGTTGGCCTTTAATCCACTTACAGTGCTATCATTTACCTGCCTTCTGAGTATTGTGACTTAGCACAATTCTTCCTATGGAAATATGGCCACAATAATGACAAGGAAAGCAACAGCAGCTAGATTTCATTGCCCTGGTACTATGTGAAGCTGCCATTATGAATTAACTCATTTAATACTCATGGCAACCTTTTGTAAGGCACTTTGGCGGGCACCAGTATTAATCCCATTTTGCACATGAGGCTACGTGGCATGTGTGTTAGAAGCAGAGCAATAATGTCCTGTATTTTCATAGAACAAAGAGCAGCATGCTTTGCTGGATCAGCTGGGAACATAGTCAGGTTTCAAAACTGCAAATCCTGAAGCTCTGAGAAGCAAGGTTTTTCCCATAATGAGATCGCCTCGGGGCCAAAGTGAAAACTTCTTACTTGATCATTTGTAGCTGGAGTATTAGAAAGTGTCCTTCCTTGTGGGACCAGCTTCCTTCAGCAACCCTTTCTTCACTGCCTCCTTCTCTTCCAGCCTCCGCCTGAGCATCCTCTTGGACCTCTCACCTCCTCTTTACTGAAGCAGGGCAAAAGGTAGGAGTCACACACAGCATCATCCTGAGCCCCAAAGGGACAGTGTGGATCTAAATATCCGGGTGACTCTGAGCCAGCACGATTTCCCTCATTTGCTTTATTCATGTCCTGAAAGCTGTAGCCTCTAGATCTATTTCATGAGATTTTTTTTTTCCTCTGAAAATACCAAGTTGTCCACCAACAAGTTTCAAGTGCAGACCAGTGCAGTTAACAACCGCTTCACCTGCCACTAGATTCTGGCTTTCGCCTGGAGAGAGAACATTTTGGTATTTGCTCCCAACTTGCACCCACATAAAAAGCTAATGTCGACTTTTTCTCCCACCTCGAGTTTACGGTCGCTAGGCCGGTGTGCTTGTGTGCCTGAGCCCAGTCACGAAGCATGTTAGTTGCTTTATTGATTGACAGTCTACTCCTGTTTGGGAACTTCTGAACCACACCTTCTTCCGACAGGTCAGGAACTGCATCCAGACCTCCCTCGTAGGAAAAAGAAAGGGCGATTGTCATGTCAAGACTCCCATACTCATGTTAGAGTGCATTTGAATTAACGACAGGAGTAGAGTAAATGAAATAAGACTGATCTGGGGTAGTAAATCTGCCCGACTTACGTGAGTTTCATATGCAGTTAACAGCATGTAAATTTCCTAAATGTGATTAACAGCTTCGCGCCTGTGAGACCCATCAACTACTGACAAAGCTTTCGTAAGGGAATGGCGGAGGGGAGATCACAAATAAACAGATTTTCTTGAATTCTTCCTCTAGGGTTTTGTCTTTTTGCTATAGATTTTTATTCTTTCCACTTTCTTTTCTTATTAGAACTTAATGTTAAATGCTTTTAAGGGTTCCTATATTATTGAGTTGAGGCGGACTCATTCTTCAGCTGGCTAGCTCTGATGACAGGCAGCAGTGTATTTTCTATTTAGTGTACCTCACTGACAGCTTATTAAAATGTGCTGTCTCTTGTATATTAATTTTGAAGTCCTCAAATCCTGAAAACTCTGTCCTTAATCACCTGTTTACAATGCAATATTAAGTTGTTGAGCATTTTTCTCTGTCAGTGTCACTGATGTACTGATGTCATACCATGTGTTACAGGGCTCAGAGGGTTTTATTATTTTTTTTATTTTAATTTTTTTTTTTTTTTTTTTTTTTTAGCATTCCCTAAACTGTCAATGGGACTTTGTGAAGTCAGGTTCACAAAGGTCCAACTTACAGCATGGCAGGTTCACAAAGGTCGCAGCTTACAGCATGTTGGAGGGTTTCTCTGATCCCAAACTCGAGGTCTCTGGCATTTAAGAAGTCACTACTTGAGTGGGTGGCTCAGTGGGTTAAGCATCTGCCTTCAGTTCAGGTCATGATTCCAGGGTCCTGGGATCGAGTCCCATGTCATGCTCCCTGCTTAATGGGGAGCCTGCTTCTCCCTCTCCCTCTGCCTGCTGCTCCCCCTGCTTGTGCTCTCTCTCTTTCTCAAATAAATAAAATCTTAAAAAAAAAAAAAAAAAGAAGAAGAAGCCACTGCTAAATTACAACTAGAATTTGGCAGAGAAATGCAGGTCCCAGGGCCATCCAGTAAAGATGTATGTAGGGCCTCCACGTCCCCTAAAAGAGCCTCATTGTACGCACTGAAAGGAGGACAAACTTGTTTTCGTTGCAAGAATTGCTATGACTTAGGTCCTTATGGCTTCACGTCTCTGGGTTCTCACACTTGCCGATGAAACCCGAGTAAGTGCGAGGACCTTCAGAGGGAAGCTGAGATTGGGCGGGGGGGGGGGGGGGGGGGGGGGGCGGGGAGGCTCTTTCGGGATGACTAGAATTACAATAATTATAGCTCAGAGTTTCTGACACTTTTGTCTGCTTGTGGGCTACTCTGAAATAAGTGAGTGGTCTCAGAATGGCTTCCGGGAGCCCTCAGCCCACCCCCCACCCAGGGAGCACACCTGGGAGAACAGAGCCAGCTGCAGGAGCTCAGACCTCCCCAGGGTGCAGGCCTGTGGGGAGCCCTGTCTCTGTCTAGCAAAACTCTTTCACCAGTGTTTTATCATTTAAGCCTCACTACCTACTTCCCGGCCATCAGTGATCTCAAGGGATGGTGTCACTGGGGTGGCCTGCTCAAGGGGACTATGTGGCATGAGAAGAGGAATGTGTCTGATGCTGCTGAGATACTACCTTCTCCCAAGAGCCCCGGTCTTCTGTGGTCTCAGAGCACCTCAGCTTCTACCCTTTGAAGGAAACTTTCTAATAACCCCATAAAATGGGCTTTCTTCCCAGTGCCTGCCATGCTGTAAGCTGCAAAACAGGAGGACCATGGGCATGTCATGTGCTCATCACTCTATTCTAGTTTTTAACATATTATTTGGGACCTTGGGGATGCCTAATTCTTACCTAATCCTCTTAAAAACACTGAATGCTCCATGGCATGGTCAAAACTTTTATCTGGGTCCTTGTGTGTGTGGAACCAAATATCTTATTATCATATAGACTGAGCTGTTCCTGTTCCAGAAAAAAGAACAGAAGGAAGGGAGGGGAAAAAATCTCATTTATGGAGCACCCACCATATGCCACCTGCTCTGCTAGATCCTTTCCCTCTGTGTGTTTCACCAGTCCTTCCAAAAAACGTATGAGGTGGGGAGTGCAGTCTCCAGTTTGAAGTTCTGTCATTCGAGCTTACCCAGGTCACTGGGCTGAAAGTGGCAGATAACGAACCATAGTTCGGTGTCTGGCTATGAAACTTTCCTCTTTACCAGGCAGCCTTCCCAGAAATTCATGATCATAGAGAAGAGGATCCCCAGAAAACAATGATGACTATAGATAGGAGAATCACCTTTTAAAACCCCAAAGAGGGTCGCCTGGGTGACTCAGTGGGTTAAAGTCTCTGCCTTCGGCTCAGGTCATGATCCCAGGGTCCTGGGATCGAGGCCCATGTTGGGCTCTCTGCTCAGTGGGGAGCCTGCTTCCTCTTCTCTCTCTGCCTGCCTCTCTGCCTACATGTGATCTCAATCTCTCTGTGTTAAATAAATAAATAAATAAATAACATCTTAAAAAAAAAAAAAAAACCCCAAAGATTCACAGATCTGTACCCCTGGGGCAAATAATACATTATATGTTAATTAAAAAAAAAAAAGCTTATAAAGAATAGAGAGGGCCACATTTTTAATCCAATGGTGTTAATGGGTTGTGATGTGATATTCTACTTTCTTTGGAGCTTGTGTAATGATGGGTCTCCCAGGTACTGGACTCTGGTGCATAATCACCCGAAATCTCTTCAGCACCCTGACCTTGGACCTCTGCCCCCACATACACCTTGGTGCTGGTCTTTTTTGCCCTCTTATCCTGGTTCGTTTTCCCATTCTTTGAAAGTAGCCAGAAGTCAATAATTGACCCCCATGGTGTTAGAAGGAAACTGTGCTCACGAAAGGCACTCCTATGCCTGAAATCCAGTTTATAATTTATTGCACTAGTGGGTGCATTTGCTTTTTATTTTTATTTTTATTATTTTGCATTTGCTTTTTAATGGTAGGGTTTCTATATTCCCTGGAAAAATCTGCAAACTGTTTTTAACCTCCTTTTTAAAATTTGATCTCGACGTTTGATCTCTTCACATCATCTAAGACAAATGCCCACCATGCTTTCTGCAACATAAACTTCAAAATCATTGTTACTTGAGCTACGTACTTTTGGGGTTACATAAACCGAGATACTTGGGGAATAACAGTCTCTCCAACAAAGGCGCTAGTGTGCTTAAAGATAGCGGAACTCTTGGCGTCAATTGTTTTCTAGTGAGAATGTTGGAGTGGCCAGTATACACCACTTCAAAGTACTAATTGGAGGGGTTTATTTTAGGGATCTGGACACATTGCATGTGATGTTGTCATTTGCAGTAGCTCTTTGCCTATGCAAACCACCGCAAAGCACAAATAAAGACAAAAAGAACCAAGCTTTTGCAAAACTATTAAACAATGACCTATTAGTTGTTATTGCCCTGAAGGAGATTTACCTGATGTTTTACTACTGACAAATCTGTACCTACCATTATTCTATGTTCTCCCATTTCAGAAGTTAGATAATAAAAGAATAATGGAATAATATCTTGCCAAGCAAGACACTCCATCTGCTTTTGTTTGTTATTTTTCCCCAACCCATTGCCCACTTTCCCCAAATGCTTCCTCTAATGCAATAATTTTCCTTTAACACAGACCTATGATTTTAATCAGCCCATCTGTGTGGCTCCGTCTGGGGGAAAGGACAGAGGAATTAGTGCTTGTTCAATTCACATCTTGAAGGTAAGGGCATTCACAAGCACGAAGTTCCCTCTGCAACTCAAAATTAGCAATTATAAAGGCCATCCAAGGGTATCTCC
>RCUC01088818.1:0-12479 GCA_003697995.1 Taxidea taxus jeffersonii
CCCCCCCCCCCCGCTCCTTTCTGCCCCAGCGGACACCTTTGTGCAGCAGCAAATCAGTTGGCTCGGCGGAGCTCTTGTGCCACATTTTCTCTGAAGGAAAATAACCTCCAGGCTTTAGATTGGGGCGAGCCCGTGTGTCACTAGGGGGAGCGGCCTCGGTAGAGTTTGGAAAATCATGGGAAGCAACAGCCTCAGACAGCTCTGGAAGCCCTTGTCCCACCCTTCAGGCCCTGACCTCCGGCTGCCTTGTTCGGGGGGACAGCGGGGCCCTTCCTCAGCTTTTTGTCTCGTGGCCACTAGGCTGGGTGCCCTCAGCAGCCTGGGGCCTGGGGACTTCTGCACAGGGACCAGCCTTGACCCTGGCCGGCACCGGCCCAGGGCTGGCCCAGGACGTCCGTCTAGTGACACGGCCACCTCTGGCCACCCCCCTCCCCCGCAGCACTGCCCCCTGGCAACGTCAGACCACAGCCAAAGGTGGCGGAGTGGCCTTGCTCATCTCTAAGGAGCACATCTGGTAAGTGTGAGCCCCACGGGCGAGTTGTCCTCCGCATTCCCATCCCGGCAGCGCGGGACACAGCGTGCGGTCACAGGACAAGCCCTCCGGGGTCGTCTGCTCGTGTGACCGCACTGCCCAGCCTCCTGGCCGACCGGCGCAGGCTGGTCCTAGTGTGCGTGCGAGGCGAGGACTTAGCACTTCCTTACAGGTGCCCGGTGTGCGCACACACGATTCCCTTTCGCAGAAACCATCAGGAAGCCCAGCCCCGGCGGCATCAACCTACGCACCCACACACACGCATACACACGCGCGCACACATGCCGGCTCTGCCCTCCATCTCCAAAATGAATCTGAGTTGTGCTCCCGCGCACACGTGGCCTTCCCGGCACGGGCACGAGACAGGGAGATGTCCTGGGTACAGGGCCGTGTGGTGGTGCGCTCCCCACCACCCGCTGAGTACTCGGGACCACCAGACAGGCACGAGCCAGGCCATCTAGATCCGGGGGACAGCAGGTGCACGGGTGCGGATCCTGGGCAAGGGAGAGGCCACAGGGGCCCAGGTGAAGGGAGCCGCCCCACAGCCATGAGGAGCCTCAGGCGCGGGGCTCTCTGGGGCCGTCTCCCATCCCTCTTGCTCTGGAGTGGCTGCTCTCAGGTCTCAGGAAGGGATGTAGGTGCCCAGAGGGGCTAAGAGGCAGGGGAGACCCAGCACCAGCCCTGCTTTTCCACTTGGGGACACAGGCGCTAGTCCGCTCGCGTGCATGCCCCCCCCCCATACACAGTGGGCTCAGCCCAGCGACTCTGCGCCATCCGGGTGGTAGCCGGCTCCAGGAAGGCCACCTGCAAGCAGGGCTCGGAGCTGGGGAGCATGCACGGAAGACTCTCCGCCTGTGGCCTCCTGAGCCACGCAGTCCAACCACAGTCCTGCTCACCAGCCTCTGAACGCCTTGGGTGAAGGTCAGCTGTCCCTCGGATCTCACTACCACATGAACTCGGGGCCATCGTGTGGTGTGAAGCTGCCAACCGGAGTCTGCGAGGCTGGCCAGAACCTCTCCAACCCCAGATGTGGACGAGGGTCGGGTGCAGAAGGGGCTGCAGCTGGTCCCGGCTCCGCCCCATCTCCCCAGCAGTCTTCAGACCCCTCAGTGTGACCAACCCTGTCCCAGGTCGGGAGTGTGACCTGTGATGGCAAAGGCCCATCAAAGGCTCTGTCTTGGGCACCGAGGGAGGAAGACTCAGAGTCCAGCTCCTGGCTTTGCTGGTCGGCCCGGCTGCCTCTCTGGCTGCACAGGCCCCGCGGGGACCAGGAGTCCAGGCCAGCCTGCGGCTCCAGCCCCCGAGCCTCTGCTGGGGTCTGCCTCCCGCGGGCTGCGGACAGCTGGTGGATGGGTCTGCACAGGCCTGCTCAGGTCTGGGTCACAGCGGGCCCACACCTCACAGAGAGGCATCGCCAACAGAACGGTCTAGCGGAAGCCTGTGGCCAGGGCGATGACCAGTGACCGTGACCTTGGGTTGAAGACTCCCAGAAGGCCGTGCACATAGTCCAACCGCCCGTCAGGGTCAGCGCAGAGAGAACACAAAGGGGAACAGTGAACACCCCTTCCTTCCCAGACGGATGGGGGAGGGCGACCCGAGGGCCCAGGAAGGCCCGGCCCACCCCCCTGCCTGGAGCCTGTGTGGTCAAGAAGAACTTGATTTCTGCCTCCTCGTGACCCAGATGGATAGAGCTGGGACCCGTCGTGGCTGGCGTGAGAGGGGGATGTCCTCGTCCCCTCCAGGCCCAACATCAGAGTCTGCTCTGCACACTGACCAGTGAATGCACAGGAGGAAGGGGCGGGGGCGGGGCAGGGGCCTCCAAAGCAGGGAGGGGTGGGGGCCACGCGGGAGGCTGCTGAAGTGCAGATGGGGACACACATGACCGGGTAGATGCGGTTGTGCCGTGTAGGCGGAGCCCCGGGGCGTGCCCTGTCCACGGACAGGCTGCGCGGTGTGGATGAGGCCCAAGTGGGCAGAGCCGCACCTGTAGCTGTCTACGCCGCGCACTCTGGGAGCTGGTCATCCCTGCGCAGGACCAGGTGGAGGCTGCTCGGTGACCTCGCTGCACACGCCAGCGGGGCGGGGAGCGGGCCGGGCAGTGGGGTCTGCCCCCGCCGTCTGTGCGGGGAGAGAGCAAGTGCATCCGCCCTCCCGCCCTCCCGCCCGCCTCTCCTTCTCCAGCCACGCCCCGCCCCCATTCTAGCCTCCCTGGGCTGGGGGCGCCGCACAGCCCCGTCCGCCCTCACCCCAGACTCTCTCATCTGGAGGCCCCCACCCTGCCCTGTCCTCACTGCACCCTGCCGGGCACGCTGTCTACACAGCGCCCTTCGGCTACACAGGCTGCGAGCTCTGTGGGCAGGAGCGGGCACAGACCCTGGCCCCTGCCTCAACCAGGACAGCTCGGGGAGGGAGCGGCTGCTTTTGCTCAGGCTCCTCTCTCCTTCTCCTAGCCTGGAGGAGGTGCCTGGGTCCTCCTCCGGGGCCCGGGGCAGAGCCCACTCCTGTCCCAAGGGGCTGAAGGGCTGCTTGGAGGGGGGCTCACAGCCCCGGTCTTTTCTCCCTTTGAACTGTCGGATTTAGTTCCATTGGATGGCTTTTAGGAGTAAGATCTGGAGGCATCCTCAGAAGTCGGGAACAGCTTCCCACCCCAGTTCCTGCGGCTCCTCCCCCCGCCCGCCAGGTCTAGCTCCATCCCTCTCTGGGCCCACACACTGTGACGTTCTCCCCACCGGGCACAGTCCCCAGGCCCACCCCCCGCCAGGCAGGGAACCACCCACCCATAACCTCTGGCATTGGTCCCTCTTCCTGTCCCTGGGGGGCCTGGAGCAGCCCCTCGGCCGCTCATCACCCAGGATGGTGGTCTCCGCCCCCCAGCACCCCACCAGGAAGGTGGAGGCCCAGGGAGCCAGCCCGCCACGCTGTTCCCCAGGAAGCCTCGCACTCCCCAGTGCCTGACGTCAGGTCGAGGGCTCTCTCCCCAGGGGCCTCCAGTGGGAAGAGGGGCAGGAGCCCAGTCTGGGGCTGCGTGACCTGGGGGAACCCACCTGGTACGGGGCCTCGGCACTCCTGGCCCTCAACCTGATCGGTGTGACCTGCACGACCGACCCCTGAGGGCCCGGGCCGGAGGCTGGGAGAAGGGAGGGGTGTGAGCAGAGCCAGGACGAGCTCCCACAGCGCACACTTCTCCCTCCTCCCCTGGGGACTCCGACTTGGGACCAGGAGCCTCCATGCGCTCCTCCTCCAGGGGTCTTCACCGGCAGGGACAGTCATACCCTGAGTCCCGCGTGTCCCCATGGAGGTGTCTGAGCCCCCTTGAATGTGCCAGTCTTTCCATGGGCCCCCCTCAGGGCCACCCGACTTCCTCCTCGCTCAGCGGTCCTCGCCCACAGAAGCGACAGCCCCAGCCCAGGACGCCTTCCATGGGGCCCCCAAGGCTCTGCAGGGCCCCCCTGCCGTAATCCCAGGAAGGGTCCCGGCGCTCGCCGAGCCCCCCAGGCGTGCACCGCCCTCTCCTTCCTCAGCGGAAGCAGGCGCGCTCTGGTGACCCAACGCTCTGACGTCCGCTCAAAACAGGCTCTTCCCCAGCAAACCCCATGTGGTCCTTGTTACCGGCACAGTGGCTCGAAGACGGCAAACTTGGACAGAAACAGAGACGGAGCCACATGTCCTTTAGCGTCAAGCCAGACACTAGAGATCACCTGACCCCGCCTGCCCTGCTGTCCTGAGGTGACTCTGACCGGTGTAAGAGCGGGCATGGGCGGGGGGCAGAGGCGCTGCCTCGCTGTCCTGGGGTTGCAGGCTGCCGACAGCGGCCCCGGGGCCGAGCAGACGCCCACCCCTTCTGTGCGGGCCGAGGCCCGGGAGGCTCACTGCGAGGGGAGGAAGGCGCCGCCCAGGGATCACGGCCCGGCACCCACAGCTCCGGCCCAGGCCACCAGCGGCCTCTGGCTCCCGCGGCCAGTGGGGGCTCCTGCTGTGTGCCCGTGGGATCATTCCTGGGGGACCGCCCCGCAGCTCACACGACCCACACCGGCACACTCACGCGGGCACACGTCAGCCAAGGCCACCCGGCCCCCTGGGAACGCCCTCCCAGAATTTGGAAGGTGCCCAGGGTCGGGTTCTGGGGGGAGTGGAGTCATCTCCGCCCCCACCCCCCGAGGGGAAACCAGGAGCCAAGATGCCCAGACAGGAGGGAGGGAAGGCGCCCCAGCTGCTGCACCAAGTGGGGGCCCGGGCACACGGCGGGGGGCAGGCATGCACCTCGGGCTTCCTCCGGCCGCCGCAGGCTGCACAGCGTGGTTCGCAGGCCCAGGTGCACCTGGTGGCTGGCCCCAAGCCGCGGCAGGTGGCCGGAGCGCCAGGGGCAGCCCGTGTAGTAAAACAGCTTCCGCTGACGGCAGCCCCTCTGGCCGCAGCTCCAGCTTCTTCCCCTGAAACGAGAGGAGAGGAGATGGGCTTCAAGAGGAAACCATGCGGCAGCAGCCGTGTCCCCAACAGCAGCCATGACCCCACTGGGAAGCCACCCGCGACTCTGCAGCGGGCAGCTGGGGGGCACGGGGCTCTGCGCTCAGGTCTAAGAAGAGGCTAACACGTCCCCGCGGCCCCAGCCAACGGCCGTGGGGGTGCCTGGGATTCAGGACGGGGACGCCAGGCCTTGGGTCCACTGTCCAGAGGGAGGGTCTGCCACCAGCCTGTGTCCGGGACCCTTGTTGTACCAGGCGGGGCCCAGGGACACTCTGTGAGGACGACAGGAGTCACTGGAGGCTGGTGGCCCCGGCAGTGTGTTTCTGGGACTGACTCCTCATTTTCCTTTGCGCCAGCGGAGAACGCCAGAGCCACGCCACGCAGCAGACGCTCCTCCACTCCAGCTCCTGCTGGGACAGCTCTCAGCACAGGGAAGCCCGGCCGCCGCCACACTATGCCCGGCCTGAACGGACGTCACACACGAGAGCTGGAAGGGCGCCCTGCCCAGTGCTAAGCTGGCCTTTCACTGCAGCTGTGCCCAAGCCCTGTCCACCCCGTCCCAGGGCAGTGTCCTGGCTGCCCCCTGGGCTCTGTCCCCTGGGGCCTTGGGGCAGGGGGAGCTCTGAGGTGGCCTTTAGTCCCAGCTCCACCAGAGCTTGACCTTGTAGAGCCTGAAGAAGTGGACAGGCATGTCCTTGAGCCGGCGTGCCTCCCTGGTGAAGTGCAGCACAGCCTCCTTGGGGTGCAGGCCCCGCTGCTCACGGTGCACGGCGGGCACGTGCTGGAGGACGTACTCCTGGCCATCATCTGGGGAAGAGGCCACAGGCCTGGAGGCCCTGTCTGCTCTCTCCTCCCCACAACCGGCCCCTCAGCCTGCCTCGCCGCTCTCCGGGGCCAGGGCCAGAGGAGCTTCTCCCCTGGGCGCGGCGCAGACCTGACCCATGCAGCCGCGCAGCCCGGGCGGTCTTACCCACGCCGGGAATCGGGGAATTGGGCGAGCGGCTCGGAGTAGCTCCCCGCGTGGACCGGCTCCCGGTGGTTGCCCAGGTGGGCCTGCAGCCCGTAGGCCGCCAGCCGGAAGTAGGCCTCCTCCCGGTGCACATCTGGGACCTCAGCACCCGCTCCCTCGGGTGGCGGTAGTACAGGTCTCTGGCCGTCCTGTCGCGGGAAGGCAGCGGGCGGTCTGGGTGAGAGGCCGGCTCCCTCCGGCCAAGGGTCCCCCCGTGGCCTGCGGCTCTCCTGCTGCCCTCAGCCCTGCGCCTTCGGGGCTTCTCCGAGTCCCAGGAGTTCCTGTCCTCGGCACAGCACAGGCTCTGTTCCAGAGAGGCTCCGACCGACTGGGCCTGTGACCTCTGCGGCTGAGGGGCCTGGGAGCCTCAGTGCTCGAAGGGGAGGTACCAGGGTCAGGCCCCTTGTCCGATGCACCCCGGGCGCGGTGGGCAGGGCCCCGGAGCAGGGCGTGTGCACAGGGGTTAGCTGGAACCCACTGGAACGGGGGCCAGACCTAACTAGCCTACAGGATCTCTTCCTCTTGCTGATTTCCCAACATGCTAGGCAAGAGCAGGTTCCAATCTTCTAACACCACTGACGCGGTTGGCCTCCTAGCACAGGGCCGTGACCCTCCGCCACCTCCACTTTCCAGCTCTCCCATCTGTGACTTCTCCAGAACCCTCCACACAACCACCCACCCCCACTCTCCAGAACCTTCCACACACATGACCTCACCCCTTCCTCCCCACCCGTCTGTGACTGGCCCACCTCCAGGAGCTCCGGGGATTCCTGGGGGCACCGGCCGCCCTCCTCCCCTCCTCCCCTGCCCCTGTTCTGGGAGTCACTCGGTCCCCGGAGGGTCCTGGGGGGCTCTGTGTCACCCCACATGTTCTGGGGCGGATCTCGCAAGGAAGCCGCTCCCGCAACCCAGGAGGAAGCCCGCGGGGCGCCTGCCCGGCCACCCTTCCCCCCCAGACGCAGGCACTCGTGGCAGGTTCGCCGAGAGCGTGGAGCCCCGGGCTGGGGTCTCGGGCGCCCCGGCCGGCAGGTACAAGCTGGCCCCAGAGAAGGAGGCCCCGGGGCGGCAAGGACGCGTGTTCGTGGCGTGTTCCTGTGAAACCGAATCCCCGGGGCCGCCAGCAGCAGCGACGCCAGGCTCTTCCCACGACTTGGGCCCCCGGGGAGGCTTTCTCGTCCCAGTGAGTGTCCTCGGACGTCGCGGACTTACCTCATGAGCCTCCCGTCCTCGACGTAGAACCGCGCCACCCACTGCGCCGCAGGGACGAGCACAGGGAGAAGACAGGAGCCGGGGAGCTGACAGGGCGGGGGGACGCGGCATCCCACCCGGCTCCCCGCGGCCGACCCCGCGAGCAGCAGCCCTGGGGCACCGCAGGCCAGTGGCCGAGCCACCCGCAGGCAGCTCTGGGACCAGGCCTGCTCTCAGGGTGTGGGGACTGGTCTGGGGACAGGACCGCCGCCCGCCTACTCACTCGGGGCCCTTCGCGCTTCCAGTCCTTGGAGAAGTACTTGCTGAGCCTCCGCTCCAAGTCCACGAACACGTACTCGCCGTCTGAGAAGAGAAGTAGAGTCTGGTCAGGGGGCCCCGGCGCCCACCCTTCCGGGCGCTCTCGGCCGCGGCCCCTCCCCGGGCCGTCCAGGGGCGTCGCTCTGGGGGCTCTGCAGGGGCGGCCGGGAGCTGGCGCATCTGCGTCCTGCCCTCCGCCCAGCGGCTCGTCTCCGGGCCGCCCACCACGTCCTTCCCAACCAGGAACTCCCGGGTGTCCAGGGCCATCACCAACCTGGAGTCCACAGCGCCTGTCTCTGTCTCCCTGTCTCTGTCTTTCTGCCTGTCTCTCTGTCCCTGTCTCTGTCCCAGCCCCTGGGCTGCAGGCAGAGGTTTCCTGCCTTGATTCTAGCTACAGACCTCAGTCCTGAGCACGTGCCCCCCGCATAACCATGGGGTCACTGGAGCATGACCTTCCATGACCCCCCCACCCGAAAGGCCCAGCTCCCCGAAGGAAAGGCTCCGAGACCAGGACGGTCTGCCGTGTCCAGCCACCCTGTGGCCCACTGCTCAGCTGCAACGACAGGCCAGGCTGGCTGGGCCCGGGGTCCTCGCAGCCGGTGGGGCCTGTCTTCCTCGCAGAGAAGGAGTCCTGGGCACAGGGGTGACCCCAGACTGCTTCCTGGAGCCTGCCCCCACCCCCGCCCCGGCTCATTCTCAGTGCGGCCATCTCAGATGTCCAGACTCAGAGGAGCTGGCCAGACAGGGCCGCTTAGGGGCCGCAGACCGTCCCCTGGGAACTCCCTGCTGAGTCAACGTCCCTCCTCCTGGGAGACCACCCACCGCCTCCCTCCACACAGCAAGCCCCGGGGGCTCTTCTCAGCCAGCCCCAGGCCCCGCCGGCCCCCCCATCCTTGACTGGTCCTGCGGGACCCCCAACTCCTGCCTGTGCCCTCATAGCCTGGCTGGTCTGCTTATATGCTATTTGCCCTGGGTGAAGCATCCGTGGGTATGTGCACACGTGCGTGTGTGCTCGCACACTCATGCGCACATGTGCCCACAGCGCACATACACACACGTGCGCACACATGCAGCACACACGCACATTCACACACCACGCATGCACACTCGCACCCATGCACACGTGTGCACACTCACAATGCAGCACACACACTACGCATGCACACTCACACACATGCATGGACGCATGTGCACACTCACGCGCGCACACTCACACGTGCACACACGCAGCACACATATTTACATACCACACATGCACACTCACATACATGCATATACACATGTGCGTGCACACACACGCATATTCACCCACTCACGCACACTCACACACATGCATGTACACATGTGCACACTCACAAGCATGCATGCATGCATGTGCACACTCGGACACATGTGCACACACACATATTCACACACCACACATGCACACTCATGCACATGCATGCACACATGTGCACACGCGCACACCACACACCCACACTCTCACACATGCGTGCACACTCACACACATGTACACACGTGCACAGTCCCACGCACACATGCACACACAACACACACACACATTCGCACATCAAGGCACACACTCTCACACATGCATGCACACACATGCACACTCACATGTGCACACATGCAGCACACATGCATGCACACACGTGCACACACATATTCACACACGCACACTCCCACACGTGTATGCACACACACACACGTGCACACAGGTCACAGTTCCGAGCGCCAATGCGGCTCCCCACCCGGGCTTCAGTCCCCCGCGGCATCAGTCAGGCATTTGAGGTCAAACACTGTTAGCCTGAGGACGGGGACGCTGAGCCACCAGGCGCTACTCCACGAGCTGCTGGGGACCTGGGGGCTCTGCTGTGACGCATGGGTTCATCTCCACCTGCTGAGGGCATGGTCCTTTCTTGTGCAGACCCCAGACCCAACATGGTTCCCATTCACTTTCAGGAACTGCCCCGGAACCGCTGCCCCATCGCGCCTTCACGAGGCCTTCCTGGCCACGGGGATGCCCGAGGGCCCTCCTGCTCGTCTGCCACAGGCGGGGGGCCTCTCAGGGCTGCCTTCACCCATCATGTCCACGGGAAAGGGGGCCTTTGGTGGGCTCCCCCCTTCTCCCCCCCCACCCCACTGCAGAGAGCAAGGTGGGCACAATGCAGGAGACCAGAGCATGCGGAAACAGCAGAGCAGGGCCGGCCTCCCTCATCCGCAGGCGGCCGTCTCCAGCACCGGCTCCCGTCCTTTCCCACTTAGCCTCACTCGGGGCTTCCACGCGCCCCAACAGCTACTCTGAGGCCTCAAACACCAGATGCTGCCAATGACAGAGGGAACACTTCCTCCTCCACTTCCTGGAGGTTCTGTCCTGTCCTCCTGAGACCACGGAGGGGGACAGCAGGCTCAGTCCCCAAGGACAGCCGCCCCTGGAGCGCGTGTCCTGCCAGTCTAAAAGCAGAAAGCCCGGGCAACCTTAGCCCATCTGGGGGCCAGGAGGAAGAAGAAGGCGCACCTGCAGCTCCTTGCCCGACGCCCGCCCAACCTCCAGGGGAGCGCGGGCTCTCTGGGGGACAAGCCCTGGACGCGTGGAGCCTGGCAAGCACCCGAACCAAGTGTCCAGCCCCGGGGGCCTGCCGCTGTTCCGTGGTTCCCGCATCCAAAGTCTATCCACTCCGCCTGCATCCGGAGCGTTCCCGCATGCCCGTCACGCAGGGCCCACAGCCAGGAAGCCAGCGGGGCCGTGGGGAGTCAGGCGGGGCGGCCTCTAGTCTCCGCCCGGGGCAGGCGGAGGGGCTGGAGGCTGTGCAGGGACCAGAGGCCGGACGACAGCTCCTGCATAGACACGGGCTCTAAGTGGTGTGGCTCAGGGAGGGGAGTGCACCACGGCCCCCACTGCCGCCTGAGACCTGGGCCCCCAAGGCCGCACCCACCCCCGGACCCTCAGGAATTCATTGTGCCTCCCAGAGCCGCACTTGACAAGGCGTGTGTCCAGGGCCGTGGGTCCCCCGCCCTCCCCAAGAGACACCCCAGAGCTTGGCCTCCACTGGGGCCCACCAGGAAGCCGGGGGCCTTCTGCAGCCGTGATGAGCTCTGTCCCGCGAACCAGGAATGAGTCCATTAGGGAGCACAAAACCCCACCCCCTGGTGCACACACCCGGAATACAGCGGGCTTCTAGGCAAACGTTTATTTCCTTTGATGTATCTCCTGTGTGGACCCAGACCCAGGCAGCAGCCAGCAGACGGTTAAAACGGGGCTTGTGGACATAAACTTTAAATTGGGAGCAAAGCTACCCATTAACTTAGCTTTCTGGCTCTGTGGTCATCTTGCTGTGTCACTGTCAGCCGCTCTCGTGGTGGCACGCAGGCTGTCAGGACGGAGCCGCCTCCATGGCCTCCTGTGGGGAAGACTGGTCAGGGGCACCGCCAGGGAGAAGCTGAGCTGCCCACACCTGTGTGCCACCTGCACGAATGGGGCCATGTGTCACCACATGTTGGGCCCTCCTGGCCACAGGTGGGGAACATACCACCCCAACTCACCCAGGGACCGGGCGTGTCTTGAGCTCCTGGCTGGGGAAGTTAGCGAAAGACGAGGGGAGTGGGGCCAGCGATCCAGCCAGGCCAGGCAGGGACAAGGTCCAAGCTCATAAACAGCGGGGCGATTGGAATGCAAAATGCAAATAAACAGAGTCAAGCTGGTACCCACCCTCCCTGCCTCCAGCTGACCCCACTCCCCCAGGGACCACCTCACAGCCCCTGTGCCTCTGCCAGCACTGCCTCCCTCCTTCCCAGGGACCAGGACAAAGGGTCATGTAGGAGCCCTTGGCAACGACACAAATGCCAGAACCAGGATCATCCCCGAGGCTGCTGGAGAAGCTGGAGGGAGAGTGAGAGCAGGGCCCACAGCTCCCAGAAAGACACCTGGAGTGTTGCGGCCCAGAGTCCAGTCCCCGGTGCCCCCTGCTACGGAGGGAATGGATGCGGAACGATGCCGCACCACTGTTCCCAAAGCCATCTGTAGGCACAGTCTGCCTCCCTTGAGCAGCAGAAGCCCGAGTCGCAGCCCCTGGCCAAGGGTCACGGGCTACCTGCCCCACAGTCAGGAAGACTGCCACAGGGGAAGGCTGGCGTGAGCTGCCTCCGGGAACTCCGACCTCCAGGAAGGGGTGACTCCAGACCCGGAATCAAAGGGGATGAGAGCAGCGCCCTGAGGGGCTCCAGCTCCCCAGGATAGGGGAGCAGGTGTTCCTGCCCCTGCGATGTCCAGCGAAACTGAGGTCCCCTGTCCCCTCTGCTCTGGCCCTGCAGCTGTGAGGAGGTCTGGGACGCAGACAAGGAGAGGGAGCTGGCCCAGGCTCTGCCAGTCCGCCCATGCGCCCCTTGCGCCCCTCGCGCCCCTTGCGCCCAGACGCCGGCCCCTCCAGGCTGGGCCGGTTCCCCGAGGATCTGCGAGGCTGCTGCCCCACCGCGTTCTCTCCAGAGCGGCCGCAAAGCTGTTCACCATCGGACACGTGCATAGCCTTTCCGCGGGCAGTTTAACCGTTTTCAACAACGCAAACAGCCCCAGGGAGCATGTGCTGGTTTTCGTGGTTCCCCGGGCTGCCGAGGGCCCGGGGCCCAGTGACTACGGCCACCGCGGCTCCTGTCCCCGCAGACGACGGCAGGATCCGCTCCTCTCCACGAGCCTCCGGGCACACGGAGAGGACGCGGGCGGCAGGAAGCGCGCACGGAAGGAGCGCGGAGAAGCCGCGCGCTCAGGTCCCGAAGCCACGGCGCACCCGGCGTCAGGGGGCCCCCACGGCGGGGCTGAGGCGCCCCGCGTGCGTCTGGGGCTGCTGTCCGCGTCTCCCAGGACTTGGGCGACTGGGCTCCGGACACCTCTAGCCAGACGGAAGGGAACTGGGCGTTCCTCCCAGCAGGTGTGCTTCCCCGGCGCGCCCGAGGTCGGCGGCCCCGCCCCGCCCC
>RCUC01088821.1:0-14846 GCA_003697995.1 Taxidea taxus jeffersonii
GGAGCCATGGCTGTCTATCCCCTTCCCAGGAGGAGTGTTTGGGAATGTGTGGGGAGTGTTCTTGATTTTCTTAGAGTCTGGGGAGTGCTTTCCCTGCTCAAAGTACCAGTATTTCCCATGGGGAGAGGCCAGGTAATGCCTGCTACTGCATTTAGCCGGAGTCAGTGCTATGGCAGGAGGGTACAAAAGAGGTAGAATCCCTGATTTGTGTTCTGAACATGGCTATAACCCTACAATCAGTCATACGGGTGTGCCTCATCCAAACATTAGAAGTCCTGAATAGAACAAAAGGCTGTTGTCCATAAAGTAAGAGATAATTCTGATCCTTGGTGGCCTTTGAGCTAGGATATCATCTCTTCTTGCTTCCACATTAGTTTATGGCCTTTGGATTTGAACTGGGACATCAGCTATCAGCTCTTCAGATTTTGGACCTGCCATCTTCTCTAACATGAGCCATTTCACTATAATACATCTCTCTCACTCTGTTGATATATGTTTATATTGGCATTGATATATATAAATATATAGATATGAGTATATATTCCATTGATTCTATTTCTCTGGATAACCCTGATTAATATAAGTATCTGATTATCTCACATGCTAGAGGAGGGAAAGCAGATTGGTTGTGTTCATGAAGCAGTGTGTTCAGAAGACTCAGAATGTGTTTGCAGGCTCCCATGAAGAAATAAGTGCATTAGTTGAGCCCATGAGTTGGAACTGCATGGTGGAAATGCTACTTGATGCAGTTGGGATGCTGCATAAATGCAAAGTCCTCCCTCTTCCAGAAAGATTAGGGGAGAGTAAACACAAGTAAACACACTTCTTTCCCACTGTCTGTACTGATATTCTAAATGAACGAGTCTAGGGTTGTTAGAGAATAAGCAAGCTAATCTATGTATACATTCACAAGGTTTTGAAAGAAAAATTGTTGGGGAAATATTCAGTATTATTGCCATTATTATTTCTGGGTTGCATTCTACCTGTATTTAAAGAAAATGAAGAATAGGTTTCAATGATCTATGCATTTTGGCAAAAAGGTTAAAATTTCCCCCTGGTTCAAATTGAAAAACACCTCTCATAATTTTCAGGTCAGACATATAAATATTCTAAACAAAAAACTCATTAGTTCTGCCCACTCCACCATCTATTGAGTTAAGACTGGCTAATCCAGAGGTTGACACAGTTAAATGAAAAGGTTCATTTGGAACTGTTAACACCTTGCAATAACACCTTGCACTCATATAGAACCCTTCATGCTGAAGGATTGCAAAGTGCCCTGCAGACAGTGTATAAATAGAAACCCTCCCCCTGACCCCCTGAGGCAGCCTCCTTACAGGCACAATGCCACCAAAACACACCCCCACAGTCTTCTTATTGAAAGAGCAAAGTGAAAACTATTTTCTACATTTCAAAATGAGAGAGTTTTTCCTTCATGCCAATCAATTCTCAGATTCTCTGACCAACTGGGTGTCCAAAAACCTGGGTATCTAACAATTCAATTTTGACACTTATTCCTAGAGTTAGCATGTACTCTATAGTGTAAGGGCTCAGTTCCATGACCCTGTCCCCACATAAGATACAGTTTCAAATGTGGTGCCCAAGCTACCCATATTTCTGCCTAGCTGAGTACAAATTTGGGAATACCCATAGCTCCCTCTCAGGTTCAATAATTCACTAGAACAAATTGCAGAACTCAGGAAAGCATTTTACTTACTATTACCAGTTTATTATAAAGGATACTACTTATGAACGATATGGAAGAGATGCATGGGGCAATGTATTGGGGGTGGAGAGTGCCAGTGGACCTCCATGCTCCCTTCAGTTTCACTGTCCCAGCAGCTCCCTGTGTTCAGCAACCTGGAGGGCTCTAAAACCTGTCCATTAGGGTTTTTTATGGTTTCACTACAGAGGCACAGTTGATTAATTCATTGGCCTTGGTGATTGGACTCAATCACCAGCCCTTCTCCCCTCCCCAGAGGTTAAAGAAGGATAGGACTGAAAGTTCAACTCTCTAACTGTACCTTGGACCAACCCCTGTCCTGAAGCTATCTAGGGACTACTAAGAATCACCTCATTAGCCTAAACTCGGGTGTGGTCTAAAGGGGCTTGTTATGCATAACAAAAGACAGTCCAATCTTTCAGGGAATTTTAAGGGTAAGGTTTTAGGGGATTGATGCCAGCAACCGGGGACAAAGACCAAATATATATATTCCATTAAACTGTACAAATGACTGCATATTTCAGTTGACAGTACTGGTCACACTGGAGTGAGACCAGTACTAATGTGAGCATGTTACTCACATGGAAGGAGTTCTAGGGCATCTTAAATGGCTTCCTTGTGTTTTCTCATCTCACAGTACTAATAAAATTTCTAAGGTGATGAAATGCTCCAGTATGTTGGCCACTAACCACACATGGCCACTGAGCAGTTGACATGTGGCTAGTGTACGGCATTGTTGTTTTATTATGATAATTACTTAATTTAATTGTGTTTTGTAAAGCTCTATAGTACAGATCCTCTGGAAATGACAAATGACCTCATGGGAAGGGGGAAGTTCCTGCTGGATCAGGAGCAGCACTATGCTCCTCATTTCTTACTTCTCCCATTGAAACTGTAATACAAACTGAAGAGATCCTGACGTGTCCAGAAATGTTTTGTGTTGGATCTACCCATGCATCCATCCATTCATCCCACCCATCCATCTATCCATCCATTTATCCTTTGAACAAATATTTCTTGAGCATAATCAACACTTGGTCATATTCAATGCTTTTCCAGGTAAACAGAGGTTTTTGAATTTAGAATTGCCCAGCAGTTCTTAGTATAGGGACAGAATCAATTAAAAAATTATTTATTTGAGAGAGAGAGTGAATGAGAGAGAGAGCACAAGAACCTAGGCAGAGGGAGAAGAAGAAGCAGACTCCCCTGCCAAACAGGGAGCCTGACCCAGGGCTCCATCTTAGGGCCCTGAGCCAGAGGTAGACACTTAGCCAATTGAGCCACCCAGGTGCCCCTAGATGCGGAATCAAATTTTGAGTAAGTGCAAAGTCAATCACTAGAACTATGCTTAAACATACTCTTTCCCAGTGACTGCAGATTGAGGTTTGATGCCAAGTGGGACAAGAGGAGGTATGAAATGGTATGAAGTATGACTCCAAGCCCTAAATATTTGAAGGGTCCTCCCTGAAAGACGTAATGGCTGTCTTTAACATGGATATGTACCTAGTGTATAAATGTAGTGCTCCTTAAGTAGAGTAATTGGTGATTCTTGCAATCAAGAGGGCATTGATGATGGAGGGAAGCTGAATAGCTTGGAGGGCAGCATCTTAAGGAGCTCAGTTATTTTCTCCCAAGTGGAATGGTGGGTTAGAAAGAGGGGAGAGAAAGCAGAAGGCATTGAAGTGGAGTTTAGGAGGCTGAGGGAAATGACACTCCAGGGAAATTGTTAAGAGCAATGATGGAGACAGAAGCAACTGGAGCAAAACTGGGCCAGGGGAGAGAGCTCAAAGCAAGATGATTGCCAGCACAGCTTGTGTCCCCAAGCAACAGAAGCTGGCAGAAGTGAGCACTGGGCACAGGTCTGGGTGGGGGGTGTCGGCAGGAGGGAACACTTGTAGGAAGGGCTGGACCCTAGGACAGAGCCTGAGGCAGGTGGGCTTCTTGGAAAAGGAGTTGCCCCAGGGCCTGGCTGAAAGAGGGGCTCCTTCTAATCCTGAGATGAGTGAGCCCAAGTTGACAGACACATGGTCTCTCTTACTTAGTGGTAAAATTGGGCAGTTGGGGTGGCAGGTGGGGGTGGGGCATGAACAGTTTTTCTAAGAAGAAAGAGAGAAAAGCCCGACAGAAGTTACATTAAGCAAAATTTTTGTCCTTGTTAAATATTTCATGAGAAGGCTCTTGGCTAGGGCCATTTATGCATGTCTTAGTCAGTGCTATTGTAACAAATTACCATAGACTGGGTGTTTAATAAACAAAACTGATTTCTCACAATTCTGGAGGCTGGAAGTCTGATCTTGGTGTGCCAGCAGTCAGGTGAGACCTGTTCCAGGTTGTAGACTTCGTTGTATCCTGCAATAGGGCAGAAGGGGTGAGAGAGCTCTATGAATTTCCTTTATAGGGGCACTAACTCCATTTATGGGGCCTCCACTCTCATGACCTTATCACACTCCAAAGGCCCCCACCTCCAAATACTATCACCTTGGGCATTAAGACTTAAACCTATATGAATTCAGTCTATAGTAATTTGAAACTGTTTACCTGGTCCTTGGTGACCTCACCTCTAGTCACTGTGGTGTTTTGATCCACAGAACTGGACAGTGATTCTTATGACATTGCTTAAAACTCTACGAGATGGGGTTGTTTCTCATAAAGGACACTTGCTTTTCCGCCTACTGTGGCTGGGCCATAGTCCTCTTTGTTCTTTCTGTGACTGAGTATGAGGTGCATCTGCATGAGCTTGCAGGTCCTGGGAGCTAGTTTGTGTGCTTAAGATAGCCCAGGAACCATTGCTTCTCTTTTATAAACTTTAATTAATTGTAGTCAAATTATACCTGTACCTTGGCATAAAAGGCTCAATTTAATTTCTCTCTTTTCTCTCTACAGACATGCACACACACGAACACATATATACACACATGTACATATACATATATACACACAAACATATACATATATATGTACACACACATATAAAAAGGTTTAGAAAAAAATCAGACCAAATGATTGGTGATTTATATAAATATTAGAATTCATGAATTCCATTCCAAATAAGTCCTTTCCAAGTAAAATACATTAATATATATAATAGATATTATTATATTATATTACACATATATTTATAAGTATATGAAAATTAATAGATTATATATATTCTATTCCAAACAAATTCTTTCCAGGCAAAATGCACACACACACACACACACACACGCACGCGCGCGTGCGCCAGAGGTATGAGTGATTCTGCAACTCTGCATTTTGCTTGGAAAGAATTTGTTTGGAATGGAATTCATGAATTCTTATATTTACATAAATCACCAATCATTTGGCCTGATTTTTCCAAATCTTTACAAGCTTACATAAGTATTTTTAATCTAATTACTTTGAAGTAGTGCTATCAGCATTCCCACTGCTCAGGCTCCTCATTCCAGGGTCAAGATAACTATGCCTTTGAAATGTTAAGGTCGGACCCTCAGACTGAGGAATTTGCTCCTTCCTTGGCTATGTGCTGGGCCAAGCTGTCAAGCACACACAGCTGGGGGAATTGGCGCTGGTGCCAGCCTCAGGGGAGGGACATGCTGGTGGTCCTGGCCACAGAGATGTGGGATTGGGTGGTAGCAACAGGACAGCCCAGCTTCAGGGCTGAGATCTGCAATATAGACTGAAGCCTGTGCAAGACAGGCCAGCCCAGAGCAGAGACTGACCCAGAGGTGCTCAGAGGACATTTGAGTGGGAGTGGGAGATAGTCCATGGCAAGAAGAGCCATTGGCTTTGGAATCAAGAACAAAGAGGTTCCCCAGTGTCTATGTGTCAGGGAAAGGGGGAACTGGCAAAGGAGACCTGGAACATGGAATTGAGGAGGGAGGCTTGGGGAGTGTGGTGTCCCAGGACTCCAGGGAGCAGAGTGCCTCAAGAAGCGGGAAGGGAGAAGTTGTGTACTATTGGGAGTGTAAGCATCTGGTAACTGACATGGAAGTACTTGAATTCCATGAGAGCTGTCTGGGGCAGTGGTGAAAGTAGCAGCTAGGCTGACATGCTGAAGAGGACACAGAAGGTGAGAAAATGGAAAAGGCAAATGTGAGTAAGTCTTTTACGAAGTTAGATTATGAGGGAGAAGAAGAAGAGTCATAGGGTTGAGGAGAATTCCAACAGACTTTTAAGTGTGTTGGGGAGTGGGTTGTGGTGGAGTGTGAAAGAGTTAGGTTCTGAAGTTTATATCTCTTCAATTATTTTTTGAATCATTAGCCCCAAAGAACAAATGGTACAGGGTGCAGGATTCTGACTAGTGTTGCTATATTCTACTACCTTGCAGGATACTTTGAATATGGAGGTGTAATTTAAACATAAGTGATCCTACAGGGAGTGGCTATCTTGAAAAATGAGAATGAAGTCTACAGGAGGATGAGACCCAGAAGTTAGAGCAGAAAAAGGGTGAGAGACGCCTTAAGTCTCCCAGCCAGCTAGGTGTAATACATGCTGTCTTGTCCAAAATTCTTAACCCTGCTCCTTAAAGTGTAAAAATATCCCCTGGCCTCTGCCCTCTACTATTGTCCAGCACTGTCTGCTTCATCACTTAATAGAGCACATTTTGTGATCAGCTCATACCTCTGGGTACAGGTCCTGTTTTTGTCTTTGAGCATACACTGTGCCCATAACAGACAGTTTGAGCTCTCCCCCTTTCCCACTCCAAATAATACCCATAAGCACAACCCATCACACTACACCTCCATTGCTGGACCTAGCCATCATCCAGGCAGCCAGGAACCTAACAGTGCCAGCTCTGGATAGCAGGCCCTGCCTTTGCTAAGGAAAAAGGAACAAGCCCCAGAAGTGCGGGCGTGGGAAGAGTTTGTGCCTGAGAAAGGGATAAAGTACAAGGAGTCTGTTTGCCAAACACCCCACTTAGCCATGTTTTCCAATGCTAGTGCCTACTGGAGATGGGATGAGGAAAGTCTCAGAGTGTTTCTCTGCCCAAGAATGAGGAAGGCGAACTTTCTCAAAAAACCTGTGATACGTGAAAATTTAGATTTCAGTAGTTAACTGTGCTGTGGTCCATCCAAATATAATGGGTTTATTTTTTATTTTTTTTCATACAACAAAAAACATTCCTTATTTCCTAAGGATCTAGCCATTAGATCCAGGCAAACAAATGGTTTGTTTAGAATAATGAAAAAAAAAATCTACATGGTGTGAGTGTGGGTGTGGAGATGGGGATAGCTCTCTCCTACTTCCCTGTGGCTAATTGTTCATCTCCAGCCCTCCTTCACTAATCAGGCACAGAGGGGTAGACAGCACACCTAAACCCCATGTAGACTCATTCACATCTGTGGATGACCCTGTCTGACTGTCTTTACTGGGTACACTAAATAGCTCTCAGGCTCTGGGAAGATGTACTTACTCTGTGGAAGCATCTCTTTCAGTAAGATAGTGAAGTGGTGATTCGAGCAGCTGCTGGTAGTGAGCCCAAACATAAACAGGAGAGCAGTGGCAGAAAGGACATGTCAAATTGAGAATGAAAGAAGACTTTTTCCATGGACATTGCAGGGAGCAGTAGAATACTGTGTATTAGTCTAATTTTGATTCTTGGATTTTGGGTGCTGTAGATTTTTAGCATTCATTTGTGGTGCTCTCCTTATGCTTGGCCATGGTTGTACATCTTAAATTTAGTTTGATTGTCCTAGTTTGGCCTTCTGACTTGCCCTTTAGTAATAGGAATCTGTGCTTCTGGAAAAAGCAGTAGTGTGGGGTTAAGATCCTGTAGGTAAAACAGCAGTCCCCAGGGAAAGATTGAAAATCAGTATCCCATAGGATCTGATTTGATGGACAGAGAATGGGGCATGACAAGAGTCTAAGACAGTGGCAACACCTTAGCTCAGAGTGGTATCTCTGGAGAAGGACCTTGGCTAGCAACTGGGAATATGGTAGTTAGTGTCTAAATGGGAGGATCCGGCAAGCACTAAGCTTTTTCTCTAGCCTTAGGGGAACACGGGAATATTAGTCATTCTGGTGGAACTCTCATGTGGATGACTGGATGACTTGGGAATTAGAGACAGTACATCTTGGTGGCCTCAGTTCCTCAGAGGTTGCACTGTCAGAAGACATACTGTGTTGTGCCTGGTTCTGAACCGTGACTACACACTAGAATTAATTGAAGACCTTTCTGCTGGTGCCCAGGCTTCAGCTACTCATTGGCTTACTTAGGAACTCTGGGGTGGAAAGATATATCGGAAGTTTTAGGAGTGACAAGGTTAATTCTAACTCATAGCCAAGGACTGAGATGTTCAGTAACTATCTGGTCTGCTAACCTACTCTTGCTGCTGCAATGGGGCTATTGGTACACTCCTTTTCCTGGTTGCATTTGGCTCAAAAACAAGGCAGGCATTTCTGTGACTCACTGCATTAAGTTAGGATAAATCTGAAGTAGATTCTGATAAGTAAATCTATATCTGATAAACCCTAGAGGAACCACCAAAAAATAACTAAAAAATGATGAAAAAATCATTAAAGGAATTAAAATCTTAGACTAAGAAATAATGCAAAGGAACATAGTAAAAGAGTAATAGAGAAAGAAAAAGACATGAGGCCCAGTGTAAATGGAAGATATAAATCCAGCTCTATCAATAATAATGTTGAATGTGAAAGAATCAAACAATCTAATCAAGTAAGCAATATAAAAGGCAGAAGTTGTCACACTGGATAAAAATACAAGGGGGAGACAAACCATGAGAGACTGTGGACTCTGAGAAACAAACTGAAGGTTTTGGAGGAGAGGGGAGTGGGGTGTTGGGTAAGCCTGGTGGCACGTATTGCATGGACCACTAGGTGTGGTGCATAAACAATGAATTCTGGAACACTGAGAAGAAGTAAAATAAAATAAAATAAAATAATTTACAAGACCCAAGTATATATTCTAATAGCAAAATTTAGATTCAAAGATACAAATAGGTTGAAAGTAAAAAGGTGGTAAATCTATGTCATGCAAACAGCAGCTATAAAAGAACTGGAGTGGCTCTAGTAATATTAACAAAATAGACTTTAAAGACAAAAAAAACGCTATTAGAGATAAAGAGGGATATACTATAATGATAAGAGAGTTGACCCATTAAAAAGATATAACAATTTTATACACAAATACATTTAACAACAAAGGCCCAAAATATATGAAGCAAAAACTTAAAAAAAGAACAAACTTGAAGGAGGAATAAAATTCAATAATGGATGATAGTTGGAGACTTCAACAGTTCACTTTCATAATGGATAGAAAGGTAGGCAGAAGATCTACAAGGAGATAGAAGGCTTGAACAGCATTATAAACCAATTCCACTGCATAGGTGCTTTACCCAACAGTAGCAGAACATATGCTCTTTAAAAATTTTTAATTTTTTCAGCTTTCTGAGCTATAATTGACACAACATTGTATAAGTTTAAGGTACACAATGTGTTTATTTGCACATATATATATTGTAAAATGATTATCCTAATAGGGCTAGGTAGTACCTTCATCACCTTACATAATTATCTTTTATTTTCTGTGGTGAGAACATTTAAAATCTACTTTTACCAATGTCAAAGTATATAATCACCAATCACAATAGATCCTCAGAGCTTACTCATCTTATAATTGGAATTCTGTATACTTGTCATTCTTCCACCTCCCAACCCTTGACAACCCCTGGCAACCACAATTTTACCGTATTTTTATGAATTCAGGTTTTTGATTCCACATGAATCATGTTTTAGCTATCTAGAGTCTTTTGTGGTTTCATACAAATTTTAGGATTATTTTTTTATTTCTGTAAAAACTGCTTTTGGAATTTTCATTAAGTATTTCTTCAATGATGGCTTTGTGTAGTTTGGACATTTTAGCATATTGTCTCTTGATCCAGGAACATGAGACATCGTTCTAATATTTGTATCTTCTTTAATTTCATTCTTCAAAGTCTTATAGTTTTCAGTGTAGAGATCTTTCTTCTCCTTGGTTAAATTTGCTCCTAAGTTTTTACTTATTTTTTAATTGTGTAATTGACATACAATATTATCTTAGTTTCAGATGTATAACAAAGTGGTTCAACATTTGTATACATTGAAGAATGATTACCACAATAATTCTAGTTCCTATTTGTCACCATATAAAGTCAATGCAATATTATTGACTATATTTTCCATGTTGTACATTACAGCCCCATGACTTATTTATTTATAACTGGAAGTTTGTATTTCTTAATCTCTTTCATCTATTTCACCCTCTTCAATCCCCCTCCCTTCTGGCAACCACCAATCTGTTCTTTGTATCTCTAAGTCTGGGTTTTGTTTTGTTGTTTGTTTGCTTGTTTGTTTTGTTGTTTAGATTTCACATATAAGTGAAATTATACAATATTTGCCTTTCTCTGTCTGACTTATTTCACTTAGCAAAATACCTTCAAGTTCCATACATGGTAAGATTTCATTCTGTTTTTGTGGCTGAGTAGTATTCCACTGTATGTGTGTGTATGTGTGTGTGACATCTTTTTTATCCACTCATCCATTAAGTTGTTTCCATATCTTGGCTACTGTAAAAAATACTGTAATGAACACAAGTATGCATATATCTTTTTTGTTTGCTTTGTTTTTTTTTTTTTGCTTATTTTTTTGAATTAATGCTTTCATTTTCTTCAAATAGAGTTCTAGGTTTCAGATCTTACATTCAGATGTCCTATTTATTTTGAGTTAATTTTTATAGATGGTGTTAAGATAGTGGTCTAGTTTCATAGCTGTCCAGTTCTCTAACACCATTTATTGAAGAGACTGTCCTTTCCCCATTGTATATTCTTGCCCCCTTCCTTGTAAATTAATTGAACATATATATATGAGTTTATTTAATCTGTTTTACTGATGTGTCTGTTTTTATTCCACTATTGTATTGTTTTGATTACTGTAGCTTTGTAGGATAGTGTGAAATGAGGGTGCATGGTACTCCTGACTTTGTTGTTCTTTCTCAATATTTTTTGGCTTCTTGGGTCCTTTTGTGGTTCCATATACATTTTAGAATTGTTTTTTCTAGTTCTGTGAAAAATGCCAAAGGGATTTTAATGGGGGTATCACTGAGTCTGTAGATTGCTTTGGGTGTATGGACATTCTAACAATGTTAATTCTTCCAGTCCATGGAAGATCTTTCCATTTATTTGTGCCTTCTTCAATTTCTTTCATCAGTGTCTTATAGTTTTCAGTCTACAGATCTTTCATCTTCTTGGTTGAGTTTACTCCTAGATATTTTATTGTTTTTGATACAGTTGCAAGTGGAATTATCTTGATCTCTCTTTCTGATAGTTATTATTAGTTTATAGAAACTCAACAGATTTTTATATATTAATTTTGTATCCTCTATCCTGTGTCGCTTTGTTGAATTCATTGACTAGTTCTAACAATTTTTTGGTGGAATCTTTAGGTTTTTCTATTTATGGCATTGTATCACCTAGAAATTCTCTGAGTGGATTGTGCCCTTCTGCTGGCTTTGGCTAGGTGCCTGGAGAGTGTAGGGAGTGAGGCATACTTAAACAGCTTTCCTATTTATGGCATCTTCCATTCCAATTTGTATGCCTTTTAAAATATTGTTATGGCCTAATTGCTGTGCTTAGGACTCCCAATAATATGTTGAATAAAAGTGAGAAGAGTGGGAATCATGTCTCGTTTTTGATCTCATAGGAAAAGCTATCAGCTTTTCATTACTGATGAGTGGTGAGTATGATATTAGCTGTGGGTTTTTCATATGTGATGTTGAGATAAGTTCCTTCTATACATACTTGGTTGTGTGGTTTTACCAAATGGATGTTGAATTTTGTCAAAAGCTTTTTTCCGCATCCATTGAGATTGTTAAAGTAATATATCACATTCATTGATTTACAAATGTTGAACCATCCTTGAATACCTGAATAAATCTCACTTGATCATGGTGTGTGATCCCTTTAATGTACTGCTAACCTGGTTTTCTAATATTTTGTTAAGCATTTTTGCAGCTTGTTCATCAGGGATATTGGCCTGTACTTTTAATTATTACTGTTATTTCTTTTATGTGTGGTGGTCATTCTGGTTTTGGTATCAGGGTAATGCTGGTTTCATAAATGAATTTTGTAGGCATTACCTCCTCTTCAACTTTCTGGAAGAGCTTGAGAAGGCTACGTATTAAATCTGAATATTTGGTAGAATTTACCAGTGATGCCATCTGGTCCTGGACTTTTGCTAGTTAGAAGATTTGACTACTGATTTAATTTCCTCACTAATAATTAGTCTATTCAGACTCTATTTCTTTATGATTCAGTCTTGGAATATTATATGTTTATAGGAGTTAGTACATTTCTTCTAGGTTGTCCAATTTGTTGGCATATAATTGTTCAAAGTAGTCTCATGATCCTTTGTATTTCTATGTTATCAGTTGTAACTACTTTCATTTCTGATTTTATTTATTGTTGTTACATTTATTATTGTTGTTTCATTTCTGATTTTATTTATTGGAACTCTGTCTCTTCTTTCCATGACGAATCTAGCTAAAGGTTTCTCAATTTTGTTCATCTTTTCAAAGAACCAGATCTTAGTTTTATTGGTCTTTACTATTGTCTTTTTAGTCTCTATTTCATTTATGATCTTTATTATTTTCTTTCCTCTACTAACTTTGGGCTTCATTTGTTCTTCTTTTTCTAGTTCCTTGTACAAAGTTAAATTGTTTTTGTGAGATTTCTTTTGTTTCTTAAGGTAGTCCTGTATTGCTATGAACTTCCCTATTAGAACTATTTTTACTGCAGCCTATAATTCTGGTACTTGCATTTCCATTTTTGTTTGTGTCTAGGTATTTTTTCATTTCTCCTTTGATTTCCTATAATACTCAGTAGTTGTTCAGTAACAGTTCTTTAATCTCCATGTATTTGTATTTTTTTTCCTGCAGTTGATTTGTAATTTTATATCATTGTGGTAGAAATGTTTCATGATATGATTTCATTCTTCTTGAATTTGAGATTTGCTTTGTGGCCTAATACATTATCTATCCAAGAGAATGTTTTATATGTGCTTGAGAAGAATGTGTATGTGTAGCATGTTCTATTAAGTCCCCCTGGTCTGATGTGTCTTTAAGATCAATGCTTCCTTATTCGTTTTCTGTTTGGATGATCTATCCACTGAAGAGTGTTGAAGTCCCCTATTATTGTATTGCTTTCCATTCCCTCCTTTAGGTTTGTTAGTATTTGCTTTATATGTTTTAGTGCTCCAATGTAGAGTGGATATATACTTATAAATGTTATATTTTCTTGCTGGATTGATCACTTTATCATTATGTGATGCCTCTCTTTGTCTTCTAGTACAGTCTTTATTTTAAAGACTATTTTGTCTGATATGAATATAGCTACACCAGCTTTCTATACATTTCTTTTGTATGGAATATCTTTTTCACTCTTTACCTTCAGTCCATCTGTATCTTGTAGGCAGTATACAGATGTGTCCTTTAAAAAAAATTCATTCAGCTGTCCTGTTTTTGATTAGACAATTTAATCCATTTAATTTAAGGTAATTATTATTTTTTTAAAGATTTTATTTGTTTGTTTAACAGACAGAGATCACAAGTAGGGAGAGAGACAGGCAGAGAGGAGGAAGCAGGCTCCCCAATGAGCAGAGAGCCCGATGCCAGGCTTGATCCCAGGATCCTGGGATCATGACCTGAGCAGAAGGCAGAGGCTTTAATCCACTGACCCACCCAGGCACTCCCAAGGTAATTATTGATAAATATATACTTATTGCCATTTTGTTAATTGGTTTGTGGTTGTTTTTGTAGTTTTTCTCTATTCATTTTTTCTTCTTTCTCTTCCCTGGTGGTTTGATGACCATTAGTTTTATGTTTAGATTTATTTATCATTTTTAATGTATTTATAATAATTTTTTCTTTGTGGTTACTATGAGGTTCACACATATCATCCTATGTATATAACTGTCTATTTTTAGTTTAGAACACATTCCAAAAATACATTTTTACTCTCCTCCTCCATGTTCTATGTTTTTTTATGTCAAATTCTACACCTTTTTATTTTGTGTATCTCATAAATTGTTATTGTAGTTTTAATTAATTAATTATTGTAGTTTTTGTCAATTGTAATGTATCTTGGTGTGGGTTTCTTTGGGTTTATCTTATTTAGAAATTTCTGGCCTAGATGTCTGTTTCCTTTCTTAGGTTAGAAATGATAAAGAATATATATATATGTGTGTGCATATATATATATGTACGTATATATATATATAATTCAGCCATAAAAAAAGAATAAAATCTTGTCATTTGCAATAACATGGATGAAGCTAGAGAGTTTAATACTAAGTAAAATGAGTCAGTCCATGAAAGACAAATATCATATGATTTCACTCATATGTGGAATTTAGCAAACAAAACAAACAAAGGGGGAAAAAAAGAGATATACCAAGAAATAGGCTTTTAAGTATAGAGAACAAACTGATGGTTACCCAAGGGGAGGTGGGTGTGGGGATGAGGAAATAGGGGATAATGATGAAAGAGTGCACTTACTATGATGAACATACACTATAAAATATATACAAATATATATATAATATAAAATTTAAAAAGAAATGTCCAGTAAACCTGTCTTAGCAAAAAGAAAAGAAAAAAAAACAACAAAAAGCAAAAAACAAACCAAAAATAACCCACAAAAAATAAAATTCTTCATAGCATTATTTGGGAAGTGTTCTCCCTCTTTTAAATTTTCTGGAAGAGTTTTGGTAAAATTTTCTTAAGGATCTAGGCCAGGAGTTATCTCTTTTTAAGAGATTTTAAATTACACATTCAGTCTATTTAATAGGTACAGAATAACTTGAGTTTTCTGCTTGGTAATTTGTGTTTCCCAGGAATTGATCATTTCTTATAAGTTTAATTTACAAGTATATTTTTTGAATTCCATTAGCAGTATTCCCTTATTATCCTGCAGGATGTTTAGTGATTTCACATGTTTTTTTCTTAATATTGGTGACTTGTGCCTTCTCTCTTTTACTTGTTTATAGATTTGTTGATTTCATTGAGTTCTGTCTTATCTTTATTATTTCCTTTCTTTTGATTGCTTTTGGTTTCCTTTGCTCTGCTTTTTCTTTCTTTTTTTTTTTTTTT
>RCUC01088829.1:0-20505 GCA_003697995.1 Taxidea taxus jeffersonii
CCAGGAAGGATTTTCAGGAATTGTAGCTTTTCAGGTATATGGCCAGTTGGCTCTAGACTATCTTTCATGTTGTGAAATGACATCAGTAAAGAAGTTTAGGGACGCCTGGTGGCTCAGTTGTTAAGTGTCTGCCTTAGGTGCAGGTCATGATCCCAGATCTGGGATGGAGCCCCACAACGGGGTCCCTGCTCAGGAGGAAGCTTGGTTCTCCCTCTCCCACTCCCTCTGCTTGTGTTCCCTCTCTCTCTGTCTCTCTGTGTCAAATAAATCTTTTTAAAAAAGTTTAAGAGATCTGGTTTAGAGGCCTATTTTCACCATTGTCACTGTGTTCTTTTACTACTAATGTCGTGTCTCTGTAGAGTCATAGAATTTTATTGCTGGAAGAGATGAATGGTCATCTAATTGAAGCTTTCAGTTTTACTTATAGGGACACAGAAGAGCAAAAAAGTAAAGTGATTTGCTCAGTAGTTTGCAACTAGTTAAGTAGTACAGTCAAGATTAAAAACTGGTCTCTCAGTAGGGAAAGTCAAGAGGTTCTGTGTTTCTAAAGGGCTTTACTCAGGTAAAGTGTTAAACTTTTTTGTTGGCTTCCTCTGCCATTACATTCTTTCCTTATTTATTTTTTTAAATGATTTTATTTATTTATTTGACAGAAAGAGATCACAAGTAGGCAGAGAGGTAGGCAGAGAGAGAGGGGGAAGCAGGTTCCCTGCTGAGCAGAGAGCCCTCTGCGGGGCTTGATCCCAGGACCCTGGGATCATGACCTGAACTGAAGGCAGAGGCTTAACCCACTGAGCCACCCAGGTGCCGCATATTCTTTCCTTATTTATTTTTTTTAGATTTATTTATTTTAGAGTATGTGTGAGCAGTGGTGGGGGGGTGGGAGCAGAGGGAGACGGGGAGAGAGAATCCTCATGCTGACTCTCTGCTGAGTGCAGTGCCCAACACAGGGCTTATTCCCAGGACCTGAGATTGTGACCTGAGCTGAAATCGAGTCAGACACTTAACCGACTGTGCCACCCCGGTGCCCTGCTGCTACATTTTATGTGCAGTTTCATTGTCCCTGAACATGGTTGTTTTAAGTAAGTTGGCAGTGCCTGTTATTTTAGAGAGAAGTCAGTAGAGATTTTCCAGGCAGACTGTCACTGGCTGAGTCTCGAGTTTTAATTCTTAGTCTGCTTCCCTTACTTTGGAAAGTCTGTTTCCTTCCAAGAACATTACTCAGGAGGAGGAATTTTCTTCAAACCTAGGTGTCTGTCAAAATCTTGTTATACAGCTTCTCTTGTTCTGAATTTCCATTCAAGTCTTGTATCTAATTTCAATTGTATCTTTTGTGTTACTACTTAAGGCCAAGTCACTAATTGGAACCTCTGGGGATTGTTGTGATTCCTTTTTTAATGGTGTCTTGACCAAGTTTGATGGTTTATACAGATACCACTCACTCCCTGCCATAGATGGCTGAAGCATGTGTTTTTGCCTTCCACATACTGGCAAGAAACAATTGAGATTTGCATGAGAACAATTGAGATTTGCATGGTTGGCAACCAGCTTCAAGCAGCCCTAGACTCTCAGGGTTGACATCTCTGTTTATACCTGCTTGTGGGTGGGTATCCTGTGCCTTCCTCAAAGGACTAAAAAGCATTGGGCTTGCATTGGCTCAGCCTTTTTAGAATTGCTCAAGCAGAGAAAAGAAAGCTTTATTATGTTGTTAATGCAAGGAATTTTGCAAAAGTCAGGCAGGCAGTGTTTTTATTTTAAAAAAGGAAAAAATTAGGAACTATTCAGAATAAATAAAGAGAGTGTCATTGATATAATCAGGAGACATGTTAGTTCCAGGTTAGTTCTGTATGGAAGAAGAAGTGAGACTGGACATGATCTGTGGTCTGGGAGTACCTTATAGTGCATCATACTATCTTAATAACTTCCTTGTGAATCCTTACTGTTATTGAGACACAAGAATCTGTTTTTAGTGTTCCCCTAGCTCTATTTGAGGAGCTTTTGTTCTTTGACATCTCATTAATTCCTTCCTTTACTATTGAGAATTTCCTGTTGAATCATGCAAGTCAGTAGAATAGGGCACTTAGAAGACAGGCTTCCCACTTATTCATAAGTTTTTAAAAAGATCATGTATTAACTATAGGAAATTCAGAAAATAAAGAGATAAAGGAAGTACACCACCTACTCAGGATGACCATTTTTGACACATGTGACATATTTTAGCATTTTTTGTATGCATATGTACATATTTTAAAATAAAATTGGGGAGGTGCCTTGATGGCTTTGTCGGTTAAGTGTCCGACTCTTGATTTCAGCTCAGATCATGATTTCAGGGCTCCTGGGATGGAACCCTAGGTTGGGCTCTGTGCCCATCCGGGAGTTTGAGATCTCTCTCCCTCTTCCTCAGCCGCTCCTTCTGCTAGTGTTCTCATGCTCTCTCCCTCTCTCTCTCAAATAAATGCATCTTTTAAAATTTTTTTAAAAATTAGAATTAGGTCATCTCTGCTGCTTTGTAACTGTTTTCTTAATATTAACATTTTTTGGGTAGGTCATTGAATATTTCTCAAAAGCAGGGTTTCTCAACCTCAACAGTATTGACATTGAGGCTGGGTAATTCTTTGTTATGGGGGGCTGTCCTGTGCACTGTAGCATGTTCAGCAGCATCCGTGGCCTCTGACCAATATATGCCAACAGCACCTCCCCTGTTGTGGTGACCAAAAATGTCTTTAGACATTGGCAAATGGTTCAGGTGCAAGATCACTCTGGGTGAGAACCACTGTTGAAATAAAAAATTCTTAGACTCTTTGGTCTCAGGACCTCCGAAAAGTCATTGAAGACCTCAAAGAACTTTATGTGGGTCATCTTTATCAGTTTTTATTGTATTAGAATTTAAAACTGGTAAAGCTTAAAAATTCATTTAAGACTGGAAATAATAAACCTTACATTAACACAATAATATCATAACGAAAAGTAACTATTTTCCAAAATAATAGTGAGAGGAGTAACATTGTCACCTCTTTCCACCTCTTTAATGTCAGACTATGAAGGCATTTACATTTAATCTGTTGTGGAATATTGGTTTAGCTGACATATATGAAGAAAATTCAGCCTTATGCAGGTATGTAATTAGAAAAGGGAAGAGTATTTTAATGTCTTATCAGATGACTGTGCATATTCTTTGAGATTGTATCAAAACTCAAGTGGAAGTTTCTTAGGTCAGTTGCATTGTAGAATTTGAAACCACACCAGAGAGATTTTCGGTCTGTTACATTAAAATCCTTCAGTCTGTGGGAGTGCCTGGGTGGCTCAATTGGTTAAGCAGCTGGCTCTTGGTTTAGGCTCAGGTCATGGTCTCAGGGTCATGAGTAGGGGAGTCTCCTTGAGAGTCTCCCTTTGACCCTTTGCCCCTCCTGACCCCTGTGTGCACATGTGTGCACATGCTTTCTAAATAGATAAGCAAATACATACATAAATAGAATCTTTAAGAAAAAAGCCTTCCCCTTAGGTTGCTGGCTTTTCTTGAAAAATTCAAAGATCAGGCAGTCTTGACACAGCATTCCTCTATGGCTATAACTGACTGGAGCTCAGTAGCAGCTGGTTCTTTAAAAGGGTTGTATGTTCTCCAGTCCACCCTTCACTCTGACAGCTTTCACTCATTTGCTTTGTCCTGGCCCCTGTTGTATTTGAGAGGCTGAATTGTATCCTGGTAAGGAGTGCAGTCTCTGGTGCAGAGTACTTGGCTGGGATTCAGATCCAGATCCCACTCTTGATTGCTGTGTACCTGCAGGATAGTTAGTTTTTCTGTAGTTTTATCTGGATAATAAGGATAACAACAATACCTCTTTGATAAGATTGTTAAAAGGATTAGAAGAGCAACTAAATGTAAAACCCTTAGGATAGCCCCTGGCCCAGAGTAAATTTAGCTAAGTTAGCTATTGTTGGAGTTCAAACGGCATATAATTGGCTAACATTTCTGTAGCTCACACTGTGTATCAGGCAATGGGCCAAGCCCTCCACACAGATCTATCTCATTAATCCTAACATAACACTATAAAATAGGTGGGGTTATTTTCTCAGTTTTGCAGGGGAGAGGATACAATTGAGAGAGGTTAAGTTACCTGCCTAAAGGCACTCAGCTAGTAAGTGGTAGTGACTTTGAGAGTTGAACCTATGCGCTTGTATGCCAAGCCTGTGGTTTTGAATGCTGTGCTGCCTCATGCTACATCTACCTCTAAAATAGGTCTAATTACAGAAGTGGCAGGCTTGGGTAAATGGAGATTAGTGCTCTTAATGTTTTTGTAAGTGATTTGAGGAGAGTGTGCATATGATTTGAGGAGAGTATGCATATAAATATCTCAAATTTATGTATGACATCATTTCCTTCCAGTAATGAAGTGCCAAACCAATGAGGATAAACTGCAGGCAACTTTTTTTGTCTGGGTGGAGTGAGAGAGCAGAAGAGTGACTAATCTCTTTTTCTTTCTCTCTTTCTTTCTTTTTTTTATTGGAGAGCGAGAGCTTGGGAGGGTGGAGACAGAGAGAGAGAATCTTTTTTTTTTTTTTAAAGATTATTTATTTATTTATTTGACAGATGGAGATCACAAGTAGTCAGAGAGGCAGGCAGAGAGAGAGGAAGGGAAGCAGGCTCCCGGCCGAGCAGAGAGCCCGATGCGGATTCCAGGACCCTAGGACCATGACCCGAGCCTAAGGCAGAGGCTTTAACCCACTGAGCCACCCAGGCGCCTAGAGAGAGAGAATCTTAAGCAGGCTCTACACCCAGCAGAGCCAAACCAGGGCTCAGTCTCATGACCCCCGAGCATAACCCGAGCTGAAACCAAGAGTTGGAGCTTAACTGACTGAGCCACCTAGGTACCCCTGATTACTACTGACTCTCAGAATAGGTAAATGTAAAATAAAATTATGATGAAAAATAACAGACTGCATGATGTGCTTCAAAATACTCAGTAAGGACTTGAGAGTCATTTTGGTCTATTGAAGGTCAGAAAGGCCAGCAAACATTTCAAACCCATTAGAATAACTATTACTTAAAAAGAATACAAGACCATGGACTTTGGGCAGCCAGGGTTGGTGAAGGGTCTCAAGATGGCTGGGTGAAAACTTGCTCTAAAAACTATTTACTGGGTAGCTTTTGGGGAGATTGTACCCCGAAACTGGAAGGCCATTGCTAACTCCCTGAAATCTTGGAATGAAACACTTACCTCCAAGTTGGCTACTCTCCCTGAGAAACCCCTGCTATCGACTGGGCTTACTACAAGGCCAATGTGGCGAAGGTTGGTTTGGTAGATGACTTTGAGAAGAAGTTCAATGCCCTGAAGATTCCTGTGCCAGAGGATAAATACACTATTCAGGTGGATGCTGAAGAAAAAGAAGATGTGAAAAGTGCCGAGTTTTTCTGTCTCAAAGGCCAGGATTGTGGAATACGAAAAACAGCTGGAGAAGTTAAGGAACATAATTCCATTTGATCAGATGACCATTGAGGACCTGAATGAAGCCTTCCCAGAAACCAAATTAGACAAGAAGAAGTATCCCTATTGGCCTCACAAGCCAATCGAAAGTTTATAACCTTCAGGTAGGGAGAGAGCTCTGGCCCTCATATTATAAACGCTGGCCATTAAAAAAAAAAAAAAAGACCAAAACAAAACAAAATAATAGGTGTTGGTGAGGATGTGGAGAAATTGGAATTCTAGTGCAGTGTTGGTTGGTGGGAATGTAGGATGGCAAGCCACTGTGGAAAACAATACTCAGAAATAGTTTCAGTTCCTCAGAAAAGTAAACAGAATTACCGTATTATTCAGGAATTTCATTTTTAGGTATAAGTCCCAAAGAATTGAAAGCAGGGAGTTGAGCAGATAATTTGTACACTCATGTTCATAATAACATTATTCACTATAGCCAAAGATTGGGAGCATTGAATGGACAAATAAAATGTGGTATATATATAAAATAGAATATGATTCAGCCTTAAAAAGGAAATTCTGACACATACCACAAAATATGTATTGAACCATGAAGGCATTATGATGAAATAAGCTAATCATAAAAGGACAAATTTTGTATGAGTCCATTTATTTGAGGTACTTAGTCTAGTTGAACTCCTGGAGACAGAAATAGGGTCTCTAGAGTTAGAATCATGGTTGTCAAGGGCAGGGGAGAGGCAGGAATGGAGATTTATTACTTGGTACAGAATTTCAGATTGGGAAGATGAAAAAGTTTTGGAGATGGGTGATGGTGATACTTGTGTAACAATGTGAAAATGTGGATGTATTTAATGCCACAAAACTCTATACTTGAAAATGATTTAAGGAAAAAACCCAGGAAAATGCCAGGCATCTCTAGGAGAAAAATAATGGAGACAAAATGGAAAATGCTTTTCTTTCCTATGTAATACAGTTGGGCAGACTCACTTAAAATTCAGAGTAGTATTTTGGCCTCCCCACTTAGGGGTAAGAGGGATACAAGTTGGTTTTAGGCTTCAGGCCTAGCTCCTTGGATTATTAGCAAGTCGTCATGTCTTTTTGATCCTCATCTGGAAAAAGGGTTTATATAATCCTTACGTCACAAGCAGAGATGTATGTGAATGAATTTCTGTACTGAGAATAATGCTAATTATTTTCATCTTTGGGAAAATAGCAAAACAGATTTCATTTCCCATTCACTGAAGTGGCTGGCTGTGTGGCCCACAGGCTGAGCCTCTGTGTCTCCATGCCCCCTCTTAAAACTCAGGAGAGGTATGGGCCACACAAAAAGTTTGGCTTCACAAAGTGGCAATACATACACTGCAAAGAAGGAGTAAATAGGCTAAAAAGATTTAAGGCATGCTGAATAATTTTCCTTTCGTCTTTGTAAAAAAAAAAACAAACTACAGCAATATAAAAGGGTATTTTTTTTTTAAAGATTTTATTTATTTATTTGACAGACAGAGATCACAAGTAGTCAGAGAGGCAGGCAGGGAGAGAGAGAGGAGGAAGCAGGCTCTCTGTGGAGCAGAGAGCCCGACGTGGGGCTCGATCCCAGGACCCTGGGATCATGACCCGAGCTGAAGGCAGAGGCTTTAACCCACTGAGCCACCCAGGCGCCCCTAAAAGGGTATTTTTTTAAAAAGATTTTATGTGAGAGAGAGCAGGAGCAGGGGGTGTGGCAGAGGGGGGAGGGAGAAGCAGGCTCTCCGCTGAGCAGAGGCTCCAACCCAGGACCCTGGGATCATGACCCAAGCTGAAGTCAGATGCTTAACTGATCCAGCCAGATGTCCCTACAATATAAAGGGTTATTAACTAAAATTGCTGTTCCCAAGAGATAACCCCTGTTAAACATTTTGATTCTGCTCTTCCACGTATGAATTTGTATGTGTGTGTGTGTACATATATATATATTTTATTAAAAAGTATCAGGGTGCTGACTGAATCAGGAGAGCATGTGACTCTTGATCTCAGGCTTATGAGTTCAAGCCCCACACTTGGTGTAGAGATTACTTATACCTCAGGACCCTTTGAAAAGAGTATTTTTATTTATTTATTTATAAAGTAAGCTCATGGAGCCCAATTCAGGGCTTGAACTCATGACCCTGAGATCAAGACCTGGCTGAGATAGAGTAAGGTGCTTAAACTTGACTGAGCCACCCAGGCACCCTGAAAGAGTACTCTTTTTTTTTTTTTTAATATTTTTTTTATTTATTTTGGAGATAGAGATTACAAGTAGGCAGACAGGCAGGCAGAGAGAGATTGGGGAGAAGCAGGCTCCCCACCGAGCAGAGAGCCCAATGTGGGGCTCTATCCCAGGACCCTGAGATCATGACCTGAGCTGAAAGCAGAGGCTTAACCCACTGAGCCACCCAGGCACCCCAAGAGTACTCTTTTAAATATAAAGTTTTTTTGTAACTTGAAAACTGTTGCCACAGTGTAATTATAGTACATTTTGGGATGAATTGGTGAGTTTAGTGCAGAATTAAATCAACCCCAAATGACCAGCAACAGCGTAGCTTATGTTCCTTTGGAGTTCTCAGATGAATTAAAGCTAAGCAGTCGTTCATGAGTAAACCAGGCTTAGAAGCCCTATCCTCTGCTTGTCCCTTACCTGGTCCTGGTGCCAAGCAGAAAGGCCTTGCCTTCCTATGAGGTCCCTGTGCTCCCCTCTACCCCCAGAAGCCCGAGAGAGTGCGGGGCCAAGGAACCCCGCGGAAGCACCCAACTGGCCCTCGCTCAGAGCTGGCTTAATGGATCCAGCTCTCCACTTGATTATATACAGGTCTGACAGTCACTCTGCATGGAAGCACACAATACATCTCCGCTCCTTTGAATTTTTCTAGATGGTTCTCAGAGAGAGGAGAACTATCCAGTTTTTCAGGTTCTGAACTGATTTATCCTTGTTTCACCAGACCTTCTCTGCTTTGTGGGGTCAGAGATTCTGCCACAGCTGTTATGCTCCCTCTACTGGCTCTAAAGCAGCTCCGCAATTTTAGGTGATGACCTAGTTTGCACCCACTGTGGTTTTTGCCAACACATGGTTGAAAAGTGTTGTCTTTGCACAGAATTCTTAATATCTTGCCTAAGGAAATGTGTGTGTGTGGGGGGGGGTGCACCTTACATCTTCTGACACTAAGCTCGAGGGCAAAGTGGAAGAAGGAGGCCCTGCCATAGCCGTAATTTCTGACTCAGGGATTCCAGTCTCCTATGGACTTGGGCTGTCATCATCGTGTTAAATACTAAGGACACATCATTTTAAATGATCTCGAGGCATTCTACAAATAACCATGTGTTTTAAATTGCTAAGCATTATTTGGCAAAATTAAATCATCCTATGAATGTCTAGAATGAACACTAACGATAATGCCAGAGAATGGTTATGTCTTTAAGAGCATACATGTAGATATTATTTTATTTTTTATTAAACTTCTTTTTTTTTTAAGCTGCTCCAATTCAGGAGAGGTTGTGCTACCTGGCATTGGTCTGATTGAATAAATAGAAATGCCATCAGTTCTATATTTCTTTGCCATGAGTAAACCAGCCCATCCTAGGGAATCTTGTTTTCATTTTTCTTTTTCTATCATGAACATTTTCTAAAATTTTTATTTAAGTAATCTCTACATCCAATGTGGGGCTCAGACTCAAAACCCCAAGATCAAAAGTCACATGCTCTTCTGACTGAGCCAGCCAGGTGCCCCTCTATTGTGAACATTTTAAAAATCCAAAATGTTTTATTTTATGGAAATGTTCAAGCATTCACAACATTATAGTATACCCATCTGTAATAATTACCAACATTTTATTGATCACCTATTCCCCCCTACCTTTATTTTTCCTTGAATATTTTTTTTATTTTTTTATTTTTTTAATTTTTTTAAAAAATTTATTTGACAGAGATCACAAGTAGGCAGAGAGACAGGCAGAGAGAGAGGAGGAAGCAGGCTCCCTGATGAGCAGAGAGCCCGATGCGGGGCTCCATCCCAGGACCCTGGGATCATGACCTGAGCCGAAGGCAGAGGCCTTAACCCACTGAGTGAGCCACCCAGGCACCCTTTTCCTCGAATATTTTAAAGGAAATTCCAGACATACCTATTTCACTATGTACCCCTAATTGATGAGCACTTTTTATCTCTTTTTAACAGCACCACAATGCCATTATTATACTTAAGAAACATAACAGTACTGGGGCACCTGGCTGGTGCAGCTGATAGAGCATGTGACTCTTGATTTTAGGGTCGTGAGTTCAAGTCCCAAGTTGGGCATGGAGCCTACTTAAAATAAGAGACATAACACAACAGATGATTGGATAAAGATGTGATATATATATATACAATAGAATACTGTGCAGCCATCAAAAGATATGAAATCTTGCCATTTGCGATGACGTGGATGGGACTAGAGGGTATTATGCTTAGCGAAATAAGTCAATCAGAGAAAGACAATTATTATATGATCTCTCTGATATGAGGAAGTTGAGAGGCAATGTGGGGGGCTTGGGGAGTAGGAAAGGAATAAATGAAACAAGATGGGATCGGGAGTGAGACAAACCATAAGAGACTTAATCTCACAAAACAAACTCTGAGGGTTGCTGGGGGAGAGGGGTTGGGAGAGGGTGGTGGGGTGATGGACATTGGGGAGGGTATGAGCTATGGTGAGTGCTATGAAGTGTATAAGCCTGACAATTCACAGACCTGTACCCCTGGGGCAAATAATACATTATATGTTAATAAAAAAATAAAAAATTATATTAAAAAAATGATACATAACAATGCTTCCTTAATAACATAAAACAAAAGCAGAGAGATGAGCACTGAGTAATGTATAGAATTGTTGAATTGCTATATTGTACACCTGCAACTAATATAATACTGTATGTTAAATATACTGAAATTTAAAATTAATTAAAAAAACAAAAAAGTAATTGGGTTTGATAAAATGTTGACAGTTTATTAAATTTGCTTGTAGTCTTTTTTTTTTTTTAAGAAACAAAACTTTACAGATACAGTCGAAGTCCCCTTTTACTAGATGTGTTTATCTACAATTTATGGTATTTGTATATTTAAAAATATAAACTTAATGTTATCTTTTACATATCCTTCTGAAACTTTATTACTTACCATTAAGTTTTCAAGATTTACTCATGTTGTTACACATATTTCTAGTTCATTTTAACTGCTGTATGGTGTTCTATTTGGTTTAGATTTAATTTGTATTTGTGTTCTAGTGGAATTTACTAATTTATATATTAGTGAACACTTAGGTTGTCCACAGATTTGTTTGCTTTTTGCTATTATAAACAGGGATGCAGTGAACATTCTTGTACATTTCCTTGTGCCACTTTGTAAGAATATATTTAAATTATAATATGCGTTTCCCTGATTATTTTTTTAAAGATTTTATTTATTTATTTGGCAGAGATCACAAGTAGGCAGAGAGGCAGCAGAGAGAGGAGGGGGAAGCAGGCTCCCTGCTGAGCAGAGAGCCCGATGGGGGGCTCTATCCCAGGACTCTGGGATCATCACCTGAGCCGAACCAAGGCAGAGGCTTTAACCCACTGAGCCACCCAGGCGCCCCTCCCCTGATTACTTTAGAGATGCTCTGTTATATTTTTTGGCTATATGGATTTCCTCTTCTGTGAATTATCATATTTGCCTCTTTTCCTAATGGTTTTAAGAATTGATTTGTAGTAATTCTTTGTATATTTTGGCTCCTAAGCTGTTGTCAGTTTTGTGTATTGCTAGAATCTTTCAACTCAGGCTGTCTTGTCCTGGTCCCTCCCTGTTTCTGGCCCCTCAGTATACTCCAGTTTAGTCAGCTTCTATTTTTATTCCTATGTTCCCTTGTTCTGTTCTAACCTACACATTTTTTAGTTATGTTACCAAGATGGGGGATCCCTTCAGTTGTCCATTAGATAAACTGCTTTGTCATTTACGGTTTATTTTTGGTTCTATAAGGTAAGCAACCCAGAATAGTGGTTAAGAATGGAGGCTCTAGCGGGGTGCCTGGGTGGCTCAGTTGGTTAAAGCCTCTGCCTTTGGCTCAGGTCATGATCTCAGGGTCCTGGGATTGAGCCTGCATTGGGCTCTCTGCCTGCCTCTCTGCCTACTTGTGATCTCTGTCTGTCAAATAAACAAATAAAATCTTAAAAAAAAAAAAAAAGAATGGCGGCTATACGGGCGCCTGGGTGTCTCAATCAGTTAAGCATCTGCCTTTGGCTCAAGTCATGATCCCAGGGTCCTGGGATTGGGCCCCTCATCACATCGGGCTTCCTGCTCAGCAGGGAATCTGTTCCTCTTTCTCTCTCTGCGTGCCTCTCTGCCTACTTGTGTTCTCTCTGTCAAATAAATGAATAAAATCTTTAAAAAGAATGGTGGTTGTAGAGTCTTAACTATTTGCTTTTGAATCTTAGCTCAACCACATTACTTACTGTGTGTGACCATGGTAAGTTACTTAACTCTCCTGTATACTTGGCTTTATAATCTATAAAACCCCTAAGGGTAGAGCTGTTATGATCCCCACTTTATATTTGATGAAACTCAGGCTCAGAAGGATTAGATTAGAAACATGAGTAAGTAGAAGAAACATGTGGGCCTTTTTATCTTTTAATTTTACACTTTTGGTAGAGACATGGGTACAGAGAAACACTTCTGCAATATAGGATATACAGTAGCAAAAGCCACAGTGTTGGGGAAAAACAGTAAGAGTAGAGCTATGGAGAACTGAAGTGCCCACTGCCTGTATGAATCTATTAATAGGTTAAAAAATTCCTTTGTGTCATTATTCATTAAAATAAAACAAAAACACACACTTTTTTTTTAAAAAAGATTTTATTTATTTATTTGACAGAGAGCAAGCAAGCACAGGCAGACAGAGTGGCAGGCAGAGGCAGAAGGAGAAGCAGGCTCCCTGCTGAGCAAGGAGCCCCATGTGGGACTTGATCCCAGGACGCTGGGACCACAACCTGAGCCGAAGGCAGCCGCTTAACCAACTGAGCCACCCAGGCGTCCCCACACACTTTTATTTTTATGGCTTTAACTTAAAAGAGATAATAGAATTTTTCTTAATTTTTTTTTTTAAAGTAATCTCTACACCCAACATGGGGCTTGAACTGACAACCCTGAAATCAAGAGTTGCATTCTCCACTGACTGAACCAACCAGATGCCCCAAGATACAGAATTTTTAGATAAACATCCCAGGCCAGAGAACTCAGTTGAAACAGGCAAATCATAAACACAGGACACTGAGCCACACTAAAGGGTTCAGTTTGGTAGACAATGAAGGGAGAGGAGGACATAGAACTTGATTTTGACTGACAAAGAAAGAAGGAACTGAAGGAGCAAAGGCAACTTCTTTCTAGGGGAGGGAGAATAACTTTGACTTAGCTACTGTATCATCTTTGATTTTTTTTTTATTATTGTAAAAGGAAGTATGTTTATGACAAAAGGTCAAGTACTACAAGAAGGTATAAAGTAAAAATTAAAATATAAAAATTTCCCAAAAGAATTAAAAGCAGGGACTTGAACAGATACTTGTATACCCATGTTGCTAGCAACATTATTCAGAATAGCCAAAAGGTGGAAACAGCCCAGATGTCCATCAGTTGATAAATGGATAAACAAAATATGGTGTGTGTAAGTGTGTATAACAGAATATTATTTAGCCTCAAAAAAGAATGGAATTCTGATACATGCTACAATATGGATGATCTTTGAAGATATTATGCAAAATGAATAAAAAAGACAACTACTGTATGATTCCACTTACATGAGTTACCTAGAACAGTTAAATTCATAGAGGCAGAAAGTAGAGTGGTGGTTACTGGGGATGGGAGAAGTTATTGTTTATTGGGTACAGAGTTTCATTTTGGAATGATGTGAAGATTCTGGGGGAGGATAGTGGTGATGGTTGCACAGTAGTGCAGATATACTGAATACTACTGAATTGTATAGTTCAAAATGGTTAGAATGGTAAATTTCACATTATATGTAAATTTTCCGGTAAAAAAGTTTCCCAACTCTAGCCTGGAGGTGGTGTCCACTATAAACAATTTTTATAATAGCCAGATAAGTAGGAGAGAATATAAGCATATATATGCAAATACGAACATGTTAGTTCAAAGTCTGCTCTTTGGGGGCACTCAGTTAGGTTTTGGGGACTCCGCAGGGTACAAAATTGACAAAGTTCCTTCATCACAGCTTTTTAAAATTTTTGTTTTACGCGGGGCGCCTGGGTGGCTCAGTGGGTTAAAGCCTCTGCCTTCCGCTCAGGTCATGATCTCAGGGTCCTGGGATCGAGCCCCGCATTGGGCTCTCTGCTCAGCGAGGAACCTGCTTCCTCCTCTCTCTCTCTCTCTGACTGCTTCTCTGCCTACTTGTGATCTCTTGTCTGTCAAATAAATAAATAAAATCTTAAAAAAAAATTTTTTTTGTTTTACACAAAATGGAGTTTGATACACATATTGTTTTATACCTTACATTTCCCCTTAATAAATATGGACACCTTTCCAAGTTAGTTCTTACAGATTTACTGATTTCATGGCTGCACGGTATGCCCTTATATGGATGTGCTTTAATTTGTGGCTGTCGGATGGAATGGAGGAGAAGAAGAGGTACAGAGAGCCGTTGTTTGCTGCTCCTGTTTGCCCCTTTTGTAACTTAAATTTTTATTGGGAGAATAATATAGGCTTGTTGTAAAAAGTCAGTGCCAAATATATCAAATAAAAGTAAAAACCCTCCGGGGCGCCTGGGTGGCTGAGTGGGTTAAGCCTCTACCTTTGGCTCAGGTCATGATCCCAGGATCCGGGGATCTAGCCCCACATCGGGCGCTCTGCTCAGCGGGAAGCCAGCTTCTTCACCTCTCTCTGCCTGCCTCTCTGCCTACTTGTGATCTCTCTTTCTCTGTCAGATAAATAAATAAAAATTAAAAAAAGAAAAAGTAAAAACCCTCCAATCTGTTCTTTCCCCCTCTTTTAATCCTGTTCCCTGAATATAATTACTGTTAATCATTGTTAACACCTGAAAGTTACTCATCTTTCAGACATTTTTAATGCATTTGCAAATATAAAAAATATATAGAATATACATATTCTCATTCTTTAGCAGCTGGCTCATGCAGTACAATACTGCTTATTTAATTCAGATGATTATGAGTTATGCAGAGGGAAGAGCTGGACTGGGCTTCATGAGAGCTAGGCTCTGTCTAGATCGTGCTGGGGCAGGCAGTTCCTTAGTTGTCACTTGCATGCTGTCCCGTAGTCAATGAGATAACATCAAGGAGAGAAAACTAGTATGCTGGAAGTATTACTGTAGAGTTCTTTGGTTGCAAGCATTAGAAACCAGCTCAGCTTCTGTTAAACAAAAAATGGGGGTGGGGCCTGGGTGGCTCAGTCAGTTAAGCAGCTGCCTTGGGCTCAGGTCATGATCCCAGGTCCTGGGATAGAGTCCCAGGTCAGGGTGCCTGCTTCTCTCTCTCCCTCTGCCTGCTGCTCTGCCTACTTGTGCTCTCTATCTCTCTGTCAAATAAATAAATAAAATCTTTTTTAAAAATGGTGGGGGGCATTATAGAAGGATTTTTAGGTAGCAAGTGAAGAAATACTTATTTAAAAATTTTTTTAAAGATGTTATTTATTTATTAGAGAGAAAGAGCACAAGCATGGGGAGCAGCAAGGGAGAGAGAGAAGTAGGCTTTCCACTGAGCAGGGAGCCCGATCTATCGGCTCTATCCCAGCACCCTGGGATCATGACCTGAGCTAAAGGCAGATGCTTAACTGACTGAGCCACCCAGGTGCCCCAAGTGAAGAAATATTTAAACAACTGAGTCTCTGGAAAGTCAGGAATAGGGTGGCTCTGAGGGTTTCAATATCAGTGTTTATCCCTTTCCATTTCTATATGTCTATTCAAGTTTTTCTGGGGAAAAGTGAGTGGCTTAGGGACGCCTGGGTGGCTCAGTGGGTTAAAGCCTCTGCCTTCGGCTCAGGTCATGATCCCAGGGTCCTGGGATCGAGCCCTGCATCGGGCTCTCTGCTCGGTGGGGAGCCTGCTTCCTCCTCTCTCTCTGCCTGCCTCTCTGCCTACTTGTGATCTCTGTCTGTCAAATAAATAAATAAAATCTTAAAAAAGAAAAGAAAAGAAAAGAAAAGTGAGTGGCTTAGAGATCATTTGTCTACTGATGGTTAAGGGGGTAGAGTCCTGGGTTTATGTGCCCCATGAGAATATTACAGAATTGGGGAGTTGCAGTTTTGGAAAGGATGGGATTCAGGGCTGGCAAAACTGAGTGTCAGCCTTAAGTGTCAGCCATTTTAACCCTAGATTCTTAACTCCCCTCTCAAGGAGGAGATGACCGCCGGGTTCTGCTATGGCACATGGAACAAGCAATCCACTCCAGAGTCAAGCCCATACAGCTGAAAGGAGAGCACCATTCCAACATCTTTTGCCTGGCTTTCAACAGTGGGAACACCAAAGTATTCTCTGGAGGTGAGGAGAAGGGAGAGTTCTACTTTGGGCAATTCACCGTGGCTGAGATTTTAGATAAAGGAGTGCTGAAATAACTCCTTGTTTTTCTTTATTTCACTGAGCTGTAGAATTACTGGTTTCCCATAGCTTATCTTTTCTGCATTACAGCAGTTTAGATAGATATATGAGAGCAGTTCCTCCCTCCCTCCCCTCCTTTCTTCCCTTCTTCCCCCCTTCCTTCCTCCCCTCCTTCCTTCCTTCCTTCTGTTCTTTTGATTCTTCACTGTCATTTTTTGTTTTTTGGTAGAAAACTTTCTACATTGCAATCTGGCATGCAGAAACACACACACATACTTAAAATAGTACTTAACCTTACTATGTGTGGTACATTCTGATTTTTAAAAAATGCTTCTTCATTCTTAAAGAACTTAAAGGTTGTGACTCAAATTGATGTCCTGATCCATGGATGGCTCCTGTTCGAAAACGTTGTGTTAAGGTACAACTGGAATGGCTTGGACTCAAGCCAGCCTCTCGATGGTCCTGTATCAACCACACTCCTTCTGACCACAACATTTCTAGCTCTGACCTCTCTTCTGCACTGCAGATTTTCTCACGGAATATCTAGCTATGTGTTCTAAAAGCAATTTAGGTGCAGCAGATCTAAAGCCAAGATTATTAGTCTTACTCTCCTGTACAAATATTTCCTCTTATTCCCTGGATTCCTTTTCTCAGTTATTATCAGCATTCACTTAATGATTTCAGCTATTAGATTTAACTTTCAGAAATTGCTAATACTGAAGCACTTTTAACTATAAAAATGACAGTTCCACATAGTTCAGCTTAACAAATCTTGAAGTCATCCTCAAACCTTCCTTTCTTTCATTTACATATCTTGTCACTCACCAACTAGACTTGAAAGCTTCTCATATTCATCCTTTAGTTTCTGTTCTCTTTCTATACCCACTGCCCTGGTTCAGGTCCTTATCTTCGATCCAGACTGTTGCAGTGGCCTTTGTGATTTCTGCAACCTGTCTCTAACTCTCCTTATTTATTACAAGTTTTCTTTTAAAAGTAAAATTTAGCCTCTGTCAGCCTCTGACACTACAGTGTCCTCAGGATGAAGTGTAAACTTCTGCTCCTCGAGTCTCCTCTCCCTCCCCAGTATCTTGTACTCTAGCCCACCAAACCACTTGCCATCTTAGGTGCCCTTGTATCATTTGCTCTTGCTCTTCCTTCATGGGTCATGATTAATTGTCTAGTCCCCACCAATTCCCCTAAGTCTTCCATTGATAAGAGTTTTGAGTTATTGGAGTTTCTGTTCAGATGCCTTCTTCCCCATAAAAACGTTCTCCTTTTCTGCCATGCACTTTCAAACCCACTCCTGAAGGAAATAATTGCTCCTTTTTCTGTGTCCCCATTATAGAGCATATCACTACAACAAGATAACCCATTTTGTCATTATTAGTTGTTGCGTTGATGGACTGGGAGTTCCTTGAGGGCTGGGCAGAATTTTCCTCTTCTCGTATCCCCAGTACCTCAGCTGTGCCTGTTACCTAGGAGGCATTAGTCTGGGTTTGATTACTTGGTATGCACCCACAATAGAGTTTATAGCCAGGGATTTAGGACGTCCCGGGCAACATCTCTACTGCTACTGTTACTTTCTATTGAAGTGACTGTTGGTTGTGCTTTCAGTGTAGAGTGGGAATTTTTTTTAACCTTTGTCTTTTCATATTCAGGTTTTTATGTTTGGTTATATAAACCCTTTGAAGGCAGGATTACACATATTGTGAATGTAGTATTTTTAGATTCCTTGTTGGAATAAAGAAAAATGCAATAGAAAGAAGTTGTGGATAAAAATTTTCCCATCACTTATAATCACACAATCATCAGATTTTAATGCTGTGAGATGATAAGGATATGAATAGCAGGAGATATTTATTAGGAGCTTACTAAGTGCTCGGCCCTATTCTGAATGGTTTTGCGAATGTACTCTTACCTTCGCAATGACCCTACGAAGTAGGTACAATTATCCCTATTTTATAGATAAACAAACTGAGGCATAGGTTATCTGTATTCTAAGTCTCACAGTTGTTTTGCTTAAAAAAAAAAAAGCTGGCTTGGATGAATTAATTTGCCCATGATCATTTACTCCTTTATGTTTCTTAACGGCCACAGTTTTTTGTTGTTTTTATTATATGTATGTATGTATGTATGTATATATTATAACCCATTTAGTAATTCATTTTGGAAACTTGTATCTAGTTGCTACTAGGCTTTCAAAAATTCTTTTATATCCTTCTGAATTTATTTTTATAAAACTTTTTTTTTCTAATTAATATTCCCAATTTTTATATTAACATTGACTTTGATCATATGCTTTCTGAAAACTTGAAAATTTCATATTATGATATGGACAGGTAGCACCTTGCAGGAATTGTCAAATGTCTACTTTTCTCCCTTACAGGAAATGATGAGCAAGTTATCCTCCATGATGTCGAAAGGTAAATAGATTGTTGGTATGTGAAGATGACTGACTCTGGTTTCCACATGAAGAGAGGCAAATATCTCTTTAGACCGAAGTAGTTGTTTTTTGAAGGAAATAACATGAAGCCAGCTGTCCTTTTCTTTTTTTTTTTTAAAGATTTTATTTATTTTTTTGACAGAGAGAGATCACAAGTAGGCAGAGAGGCAGGCAGAGAGAGAGAGGAGGAAGCAGGCTCCCTGCCAAGCAGAGAGCCCGATGCGGGACTCGATCCCAGGACCCTGAGATCATGACCTGAGCCGAAGGCAGAGGCTTAACCCACTGAGCCACCCAGGCACCCCAGCTGTCCTTTTCTGAAACAGATTTCTGTAATAATTTTGAAATAAAATTTTGATTAAGGAAAGGGTTTGTAAAGTTGGAATGAACTTAGACTATTTAGGTGAAAAGGGAGAGGTTGGAAGAGAAGGAAACAACATAATAATAACTAATCTTTATGTGGGGTACTATTCTGAGTGCTTTACATGTATTCATCAGTTTCACCCTCACAGTGATTTTATGAAGCAGTGCTATTCTGGTGTCATTGTGGTTGAGGAAGCTGAGGTGTAGAAAATTAGGTAACTTAGGGTCAGGTGGTACTGGGATTTGAACTTGGGCTGCCTGGTCCCAGAGCCATGCTCTTGCTCACACAAGATCAACCTTTATTGTATCAGACAGACACATCAATCCTCTTCTTCCCCTGCTGATACCAGATCTGGCTGCTTTAAAGTTCCCTTGTTTTTGGAAATCAAGCACCACCCCCCAGCTCTGTACAGAAGCAGATACATTCTGCAGGAAATGAAAACTCTAAACTCATCTGTTGAGTCACTTTTCCAACTATGCTCATTTAGTGCAAAAAAAACCCCCCAAACCCATGAAATCTATAAAAAGCTTTTCTCATAGAATTTTTATTTTTTACCTGAAAGTTGGGTACCTACTTTTTAAAAATTTTTTTTTAATTTTTAATAAATATATAATGTATTATTAGCCCCAGGGGTACAGGTCTGTGAATCACCAGGTTTACACAGTTCACAGCACTCACCATAGCACATACCCTCCCCAATATCCATAACCCCACCACCCTCTGGGTACCTACTTTTTAAGGAAATAAAATATCTTTTGGGTTTCGCTTGATTGACTTTTTACTGGAAATGAGGGAGAGCCCTACATGAGGAACTCGAGGGCTGGGACTCTGCAGTCTTTGTGTGCATGTGTGTGCCTGTGTGCCTCTTTCTGCTCTTTGTCTCTCAGCAGCGAGACTTTGGATGTGTTTGCTCACGAAGACGCAGTATATGGCTTGTCGGTGAGTCCGGTGAATGACAACATTTTTGCCAGCTCCTCAGATGATGGCCGGGTTCTCATCTGGGACATCCGGGAGTCTCCCCATGGAGGTAGGGTCAAAGGGCTCTTGGACTGTGTTGAAGAGTTTGATGTTAGGTTCATTGCAGAGGCAGTTTATGACCTGAGTAACCTGCGTGGGAGAGTTAGAAAGGGAGCGGTAGCTCTCATGGAGGGGCATAGATGCGTGTTTATAGATGTCCCATCCTGTGCGTAAGCCAGAGTGAGGCACCTTTCTTAGGCCTTCTCTAGCTGCTTGTGAGCCTTCATAAACCTTTGGGCCAATCGGAAATGCCAGAGTATGTTGGTGTTCAGTGGCCTCAAGGAATAGAAGACGCCAGGGCTTCATTGTAGAGGGCAGCTACCAGGGTCCAGCTCTGTATGGTGCTGACATGCGTAGTTCTTGGTTATTCACAGAGAACGGGAGTGTTCTCTGCTCACATCCTAATTTCAGATTTGTGTATAGAAACTGAAAACAATGGCAGATACACTCCATTTAAGGGGGATTGTCCAGGTGAGTTCCTCCTCTTTGGGCTTCTGAAGTATAGAATGCTCTTTGGGCTTCTGAAGTATAAAATGAAGAATTGTTTTGTTGAATTTCTCTGAAGTTTTTCAGGAAACGCATCTTTTCAGCTCGTTTCCTGAGTAGAGCGTTCACTCTGTAACTCTGCCTGTGTTCAAAGACTCTTTCCTCCAGCATCACCCTCGGTGCCCCCCCCC
>RCUC01088831.1:0-10037 GCA_003697995.1 Taxidea taxus jeffersonii
CTGGTGTTGAGAATGTAAAGTGGTGCAGCCATTTTGGAAAACAGGCTGGCAGTTCTTTAAACAGTTACCATATGACCCAGTAATTCTACTCTAGATTTATACCCAAGAGAAATAGAAACTTAAGTCTACACAATACCAGATTATTGATAATAGCCAAAAGGTAGAAACAACCCAAATATCCATCAACTGATGAATGGATAAATAAAATGTGGCATATCTATATCATGAAATATTTTTGGCAACAAAAAGAAAGGAAGTGATTTGGCAATGACTTCTTGGATATGACAACCAAAGCACAGGCATAAAAAGAGAAAATAGATAAATTGGACTTCAACAAAATTAAGAAATTTTGTGCATCCAAGGGCACTATCAAGACAGCAAAAGAGACAGCCTACTGGATGGGATAAAATATTCGCAAATCATACATCCAATAAGAGAATAATATCCAGAATATATCGAGAACTCTTAACACTCAACAACAATAAAAAGACCCAATTCAAAAATCAGCAAATTACTTGAATAGACATGTCCTCAAAGATCTACAAGTGGTCAGTAAGAACATGAAAAGCTTCTCAATATCGTTAGTCATTAGAGAAATGCAAGGCAGACCCCAGTGAGATACCACTCCACACCTACTGGGATGGCAGGAATAATGAAAATGGATGTTGATAAGGACACAGAGAAAATGGAACCCTCGTGTGTTGCCAGCAGAAATACGAGATGATGCAGCAAATGTGGAAAACAGTTTGATGGTTTCGCAAGAGGTTAAATACGGAACTACCATATGACCCAGCAATTTCACTCCTAGGGAAATTTTTATATATATAAAACAAAATATTATTCAGTCATTAAAAAGGAGTGAAATTTTGATATGTGCTATAACTTAGATGGATCTTGAAGACATTTTGCTTACTGAAATAAACTGGACATAATGGACATGTATGATCCCACCTACACGAGATACCTACAATAGACAAATTCATGGACAGAAAGTAAAATATGGGCTACCGAGGGCTGGAGGGAGAAAAGAAGGAGTACTATTTAATGGATATAATGTTTTTATTGACGTTGAAAAAATTGGGGATATAGGTGGTGGTGATGATAATACAACATTGTGAATGCACTTAATGCCACTGACACGTAAACCTACAAATGGCTAAAGTGAAAAATCTTATTTTACTACAATAAAAAGAGAAATGAAATATTTATACATGCTCCAAAATGGATGAACCTTGAAAATAGTATGCCAAGGGAAAAAAGCCACAAAAGGTCATATACAGTATGATTCCATTTATATGAAATTTGAGAATAGGCAAATTCATAGAGCAAGAAAGGAGATTGGTCCTTGTATAAGGCTCAGAAGGAGGGAGAGGTTAGGGATGTGCAGTTTTTTTATGGGGTGATGAAATGTTCCAATAATGATTGTGATGACCTATACATGACTCTGTAAATATGCTAAAGCCATTGAATTTTATCATTTAAATGAGTAAATTGTATGGCATATGAATTACATCTTAATAAAGCTGTTACAAAACACCAAAAATATTCAAAATTATTTAAAAATAAGAAAATAAGACCAAAAAATGTAAAAGAAGAAGAAGAAAGAGAAGAATGCAAAGTACACAAGAAAAGGAAGAGAGAATGAAAAGAAAGAAAAGGCGTTCTTTTAATCAGTAGGTAAACATAAAATTATTTGTTTATGATGCAACTATTATAGAAGAGTTGACTCTCAGACAAACTTTTTAAATGTTGCTGAATCCAAGATCAACACATCAAAATCAATAGCAGCCTATAGTAGGCTGAATAGTGACCCCCAGTAATATCAGGTTCTAATCCATGAAACCTAAAAGTGTTGCCTTGTTTGGAAAGAGGATCTTTGCAGATGTAATAAGTTAAGGACCAAGATGAGGAGATCACCCTGAATGATTTGGGCAGAGCTTAAATGCAGTCACATTTCATAAAAGGGCAATTTCACACAGACACACACGGAGAGAGAGAGAGAGAGAAAGAAGAGAAGGCAATGTCAAGATAGAGCAGAGAGGGATTTGAAGGTTGACCTTGGAATATAACCCAAATTAGACTGGCAGAGGGCACTCAGAGATGTCAAGTACATTCCTAATGGATCAAGAAGGACAAGGGATGCCTGGGTGGCTCAGTTGGTTGAGCGGCTGCCTTCAGCTCAGGTCATGATCCCAGCATCCTGGGATCAAGTCCCACATCGGGCTCCTTGCTCAGCAGTGAGCCTGCTTCTCCCTCTGCCTGCCACTCTGTCTGCCTGTGCTCGCTCCTGCTCTCTCTCTCTCTATCTGACAAATAAATAAATAAAATCTTTAAAAAAAAAAAAAAAGAAGGACAAGCAGGCTGTTGACAACGCAGCCCTTCGTGTCCCCATCAGAACAGACATTGGTGAGGGGAGACACTGCCACAGGGCAGTGATGTGGCTTAGATCCAGACTCTCCCTAGAAGCAGGATTGGGGGGCGGGGAGGGGGAGTCAGAGAAAAGTTGACCAGAGTCTCTTCCCTTGACCTCTCAGAGACCTGTTTCCTCCTTTGTACAACCAAGGGGCTGAGCTTGGTACACTCTCCCCAGTTCCTTCCTCTCTGCCGTGTGCACTGAGTGGTGGGCTAAGTGCATTTTTGTTCCCCTGCCATGACTCAGTGTTGTTTTCTGACCCGCAGCAGCAAGCAACACTCCTTCTACTGAATGAAAAGCTGTCGCCACAGGCCTCAACCAGTCAGCACTCTGAGCCAGCGTCTTGGGGGGGAATAAACAGTGCCAGAAACTCATCTTCATAACTAGTAAGTGAAATTTGGCAGAGAAGAAAGACAAGAGATAAGACAAAAGGGAATAATTTCGTTTTGTTTTGTTTGTCCACTCTGCATCCTTTCCCTTATTAAAATTAGAGAAACGGGTGCCTGGGTGGCTCAGGCGTCTGCCTTCAGCTCAGGTCATGATCCTGGAGCCCTGGGATTGAGTCCCGCGTAGGGCTCCCTGCTCAGTGGGAAGTCTGCTTCTCCCTCTAACCTTCCCCTCTCTCATGCTCTCTGTCTCTCAAATAAATAAATAAAATCCTTTTTAAAATGAGAGAGACAACTTTAGAAAAAATCTTGCTCTTAGAGGAGTAAATTGCATTCAATTTATTCATTCAATCACTCATTCAGCAAATATTTATTGAGTGCCTCTGGGCTCCAGTCTTTGTGCTCGGCTTAGGGATATATATATGCTATGAAAGAGAGGCACTGTGAAGAGGTATGCAGACACTTCCCTAAAAATTCTATTTAAACTGGAAGGTGGAGGAGGAGCAAGTCACAGGAACAGTTCAGGGAAGGGTGATCGAAGAAGAAACATCAAGTCCATTGAAAGGCGTGGCAAGTCCCAGAAACTGTCAAAGGACTGGCTGGCCAGAGCCTGCCCACAAAAGAGGGTGAGTAAGCAGATTCCAAGATGACTGGAGAGGTGGCCATCATGAGTTTGGATTTTACTCCAAGGGCAAGTGTTTGTAAAGAGATAAGTAGGGACTTGACATTATCTGATTTCTACAAAGAACTGTTTGTAAAGAGATATAAGTAGGGACTTGACATTATCTGATTTCTACAAAGATCCCTCTGGCTGCTGCATGAAAATTAGATTTGAGGAAGACGGGAGAAACCTGATCATGAGATGGACACAATCATTCAGTCCAGGACGGTGGCCATGGAGAGCAGTGAATGGAAAGGGATACATTATAGAAGCAGAAGAGAGAACATGCTGATGGCTTGAATGTAGATGGTATGGGAATGGGAGGAATCAAGGATGACTATTAGATATTTGCCCCAAAACAGACATTTGTGGGTACTGTTGTAGTAAGTAAATGACTGGGCTTGGGAAACACTGTTTTATTTTATTTTATTTTATTTATTTGAGCAAGAGAGAGAGAGTATGAGAGGGGAGAAGGTCAGAGGGAGAAGTGGACTCCCCGTGGAGCTGGGAGCCCGATGTGGGACTCGATCCTGGGACTCTGGGATCATGACCTGAGCCAAAGGCAGTCCAACTGAGCCACCCAGGCACCCAGGAAACACTGTTTTAGAAGAACCCCTTAAACACAATGCCCCATGTCACAGTGCTGATCATGTCATTGTCTTGTCTCAAACATGTCAATATTATTATTATTATTATTATTATTATTATTATTGTCATTCTACATAATTTGCAATTATGCATTCTACATAATTTGCAGTTCCTTAAATATGCCTTTAATATCCTTAAATATGCCTTTCTCTCCTCACACCTTTTAGCCTTTGAACATATCGTTTTCTTTCCCTGGAACATCCTTCCGTCTTTGTCCACTTGCTGGACTCAACTCAACTCAAAAGGGATACTGCTTCATAGGAGCCTTCCTTGATTGCTCCAGGCTGAGATACATGGTGACATAGTACTAATTTAGAGCACAGAACATGGAGTCAGACTGCCCGGGTTCAAATCCTGACAGTACCACTCAGGGCTGGGAGTCCGTTGGTGTCAGGCACTACACCTGGGCTTCACCTGGGTTGAATCTATACCTCCCAAAATGCCTGAGACAGTGCTCGGCACATCATAGGGGCTCAGGAAATCTGGAATGAATGAATGTGTATCGGGATGTTGCCTGGTAAAGATCTCGTGAAGACGCATAACTGACTTTCTTTGTTGTTCTCGTTAGGCTCCAAACCCCCAAATCTAGTTTTCCAATCTCCCCTCCAGACGGAGAGAACATTCTCTGGAGACATATATCAGAATGCCCCAAATGAGAAGCAATTGCATTTATTTTTTTTCCTGTAGTGCTTTCCCTTCTTTAGAAGAATTTCTCTACCATGAGCCCACCACCTATCCTCTCAGTAAGCAGGTAGTCCGCATGCCTTCCTTGGTGCTTCACCCATGATGAGCTGAATGGCCTCCAATGCTGATGGCTCTGCCAGCCGGCCCATGGGTCCTCTCGTTCTGTCTCCAGTTCCCAGCAATGGTGACACCAGCCTGAGAGTTTGGTCCATACCCACACACCCCTCACATATATGTTCTCCAGATTTCTTCTTCATTCAACCCTTCGGTTAGATCTCCTATTGGTCCGGGGATCTGTGCAGTGTGCTGGGATGCAGAGAGGAAAGAAAGACAGCAAAGTCTGAAGTCTGTGAATGTAGGCCCAACTAGTTAAGCGATCTTAGCCACCACTCTGAATCTAGTCTTTTAAATGAGCACAAAGAAGACTCAGGGCAGGAGTCTTCTGTGTGGGGGAAGGTATGGTTAAAAGCACTTTGAAAACTAAAAATGTCTGTGGAAAACACATAATTGGGCATCCTAAGAAAGGAAGAGAGAATAATGGATTTAGTGATGTTCTTAGTTATCCATTCTCTCAATATTGTGAGAAGTGCTTTCAAATTCATGGCCTTGTTTATTAAAATTGATTGTCTGACATAGTATGTGCTCTGCTCCAAGGCACACAATAGAGCAAAGCAGGGCTGGATTCACACTTTGGTCTCTGGGCTCTGAGTCAGCTAGCTTTTCCATTCTCCTGGACAGCAGGGGTCCAGCTCACCTAGGGGCCTGTCTCTCTCTCAGAGGGGCATAGCCTATGGTGAGTTCCCCCACATCTTCATCTACTCTGAGTCACCCAAATTCCTGTTGCTCTCCTTTTCTTCCTGGTTTCAGGGCTCCTCAAGGTCACAAACCTATCTGTTAAGATAGAAGAGGTCTCTCTTTTTTCCTGAAGGCTTTGGCCCCTGGCTGAGCCCGGCTCTTAAGTGACAGAGGGAAACCAGCACCCACTGCTTCTTGCTTCAGAGCAAGCCTCTCTACATCTTCACAGGAGCCTCAGCAAGCAACTCATGCACATATTCCAAATTTCTCACATGTCTACGACTTCTTGGGTGCTGTCCCAACTCTGTGGGTACAGAGTTGACCCAGGTCCAATCAGTCCCTGACCTTGAGAACTCCCAGCCGGGCTGTGGTGGAGTCTGGATTTGAACCCAGGCAGGTCAGGAATTTTATATTGAAAGGGTTCTCAGAGTTCATAAGGTGCAATATTCTCATTTTACAGGATTTACTAAGTGCCAGGCAGTATTCCAAGGATTTTTTAAATGTGAGATAGGAAAAAAGGAAGCCTAAGAACTTCTAAGAAACTTTGGTAAGATCACATGGCCAGGAAAAAATGGCAGAGCTTCAGGCTTCCATATCCACACCCGCAACCTGGCTTACTGAGGGAGGCATAACATGTGGACCTCTGGTCCTCTGACAGGTTGCCAGCCTTTCCCCTGCACACCCATCAGGTGTCCTGTCCCCACCTTCCAACAGGCCCAACAAGGGTCAATTTTGAGCCAGTGGCAGAGATGCTATCAATGACAACCCAGAGAATGAACAAGAGAGGGGTTTGTTCTCTGTGTTGTTCTCTAGCCTTTAGTCAGCGAGAGAGTGGTTTCCCAGCATCTCCCAAATCACAGAGAAAAGCCCCAGCGACACAGCAGGGACCAAACAAACAGCTGAGCCCTCTCCACTCTTCTCTCTCAAATCCTGCAGCCTCCTTTGCCCTTCACCTGACTTTGAGGGAACAAATCCTCAGTCTCCAATGTGAGCTGACATTTGGGTGGAGAAACTTCAACAGATGGGTTGAGACAGATCTGCTGATGGGATCCCGGGGTCAGCTCATAAAATGTGGTGTCAGAGCCCCTTCGAGGGGGCTCCCAGGCAAAGCACTCCAGCTGGCTCTGGGCAAGGCAGGCCCATGGAATCTGGATGGAGACCTCCAGGCTGCCAGGCCTCAGTCTGCTGCAAAGACACTCTCGTCTCTCCATCAGGACATTTTTGCAGCTACTTCCTACTGGAGGAGAACAGACTCTAGTCTCTTCTGTGCTGGAGTTTCCAGCTCCCATCTGTGTTCACATGAGCTCCTTTCATTCCCTTAAAATACCAGGGATCTGCTCTGAGAAACCCTGACCCTGCTGCTAGTTTAGGGCCTCGTGGTTGCTATCAGGCCATCATCTGCTCCACATTTATTGAGCATCTACTACGTGCCAGGATTAGGCTCAATGCCAGAGATCAAGTGATGAAGAAGACAAATGTGGTCCCTGCATTTGAAGAACGAGTGGTCCAGTGGGGTCACAGGCCACCATGACCAGGACCATGAAGAGCAAGACTAGGGAACCTAGCCCAGTGTGGGTGGTCAGGGAAGGCTTTCTGGAGGAAGAGTCATGTAATCTGAAATCTGAAGAATTAGTGGAGTTTAACCAAGCAGAAGTCAAAGGAAGGAGGACTGGGTGGGAAAGTGTTCTGGGTAGAGAGGAGTGTGTGCAGAAGCCTTGGTAGGAAGAAACCCTTGTCTTTCAAGGAATTATTGTGAAGAACGTGAGGGCTGGTTTGACAATGGAATGTAGAGAAAGGCTGGAGAGATTACAAAGGCCCAAGTTGGATTTACAAAGAAAATAGAGGACATTACTGGGTTTTATGTAAGCAAGTGTGTGTCTGGCTGACCCCTCATCGTACCACAGGCCATATTCAAGTCGGTAAGTGACCTGACCCTCAGCTCATATGTTACCTTCTCAGAAAGGCTTCCCTGAGTACCTTAGCCTGCACAGGCAGGAGGCACAGAGCTCAATTTGTATGAAAGTTGCAAATTTTGATTGACATAGGCCATGACTAATAAGTTATGGGATCTGGCTGGGGGTGGGGGAGTGGGAATTCAACAGGTTTCAGTCACAGCTCTTGGAAAAACTACAGCCCTCCAATTTCTAATCAACATGTTGAAGCTCTTCACTCAAAACATTTCCACATGGTCAGGGACGATTGGTCACTTGGTCACTTGCTGTATCGAACACCAGAGGGAACCAAAGCCAGGCGTTTGAGGAAGAAGTGTGAGGAAATCAAGGGCGTTTCACATAAAAGGGAAAAAAAGAACTTTCATTTTTTCCTGGCCCCAGAGCAGGTACGAACAGCAACACCAACACATTGAGGCATTTCACCAGAAACAGCATTACTATGGCAAATAAACCACCCAGACAGAGCCTCATTACTCAAGCTAATGGTTTAAAAACTCCACATGGCTTAGCAGTAACCACGAGGGAAGTGACAGAAGGGAAGACCTGTGAGCTCACCCCAGGTGGGGGCAGGGCTCAGGAAGTCTAGCACCGCCCTCACTCTCGGGAAGAGGAAGAGCAGGACTGGGCACTCATTTCGGAAACCAAAACAAAAAAGAGGTGCCAGCATGGAGTTGGTTGGAAAAAAAAGAGGGAAACAAAAAATCCCACAACTGTGAACCATGTCTCCGTGAGCATGGCCACGGTGAGTGGAATTTCCTCTTCCTGTTCAGGAACGAGGGTTTCATGAGGGAGCTCTCCCGACAAGACAGAAAGCAACAATTTTTTCCTCAACCTTCTTGTTTCTGCCTGCACTCAGCTCAGGAAGACATGAGGCCCTAGTGCTCGAAAGTTCCATTCGTCTTTACCTTTGAAAGATCACTTTGAAAAGACTGATGAAAACTTGACAAATGGAAATATTAGTCGTGTCTTGAATGATGTTCATTTCTCAAGCAAGAAACTAGCGGTTATTTTACTGATGTGTCTAAAATAGAAGTCACCCCGCGGAAGCATGTCTTATGCTCTCTAACACCACAGCTCAAGTACCCGGGTTTGCAGTCCCCCAGATTCTGGGCTCTGAGAGGAGGGAATTTCTCCCTCTATCTCTCTCTTTTTTCTTTTTTAAGATTTTATTTATTTATCTGAAGGAGAGAAAAAGCACTAGAGGAGGGAGGGTCAGAGGGAGAAGCAGACTCCCCGCTGAGCAGGAATCCCAATGTGGGACTCCATCCTGGGACTCCAAGATCATGACCTGAGCCAAAGGCAGTCACCTAACCAACTGAGCCACCCAGGTGCCCTGAGGAGGGGATTTCTTGATGCAGGTGAGACCCACATGGACAGGCACAGACCAGCTTTAACTAATTCGCTTCTCAAAATAAGTTGTAAACCAAGGGACTCTTTCAGTGATCACTGATCACTGAAGTGATTCGAGAAGGCTCCAGAAATGATCTGAAGAACTAAGTTGAAGAAGAAAAGCCTGGGGAAGCTGAGGGAGCCTTAGGGAGAAGAGCAGGTGGTAACAGTCATCAAATTAAGAAAAAAAAAAAAAGTTACGTGAAAGATGGTGAGCCAGATCTTTTCAAATCCACAGGGAAAAATGAAAAAGTGCACTTAACTAGCCACTCGGTCCTCTAGCCCATTTTGTGCACTCTCTTCCTCTAACTACTAAGCTTTGATCCAAAAGCTACTTACAGAACCTGGAAGTTTGTGTTTCAAGGCCACATCTGCTCTTAATTCATTCTATGGCTTTATCCATGTAGCTATCACTTTTTAAAATGACTGATAAACAGCTGTCAACCACTATTTACAGAATATGAAATCATTGGTAAGATATAAGATTTTGAATGAGTAGACACATTACTTTAGCTATCACTTCTGTCCTTCAAAGTTCCCTCACTACCCATGGCCAAGGTCACTGGCACCTTATACAAATGATGATAAATAGGCTTCAAATATTTCAAGAATTCTCTGGGCTTCTCCTATACTGCATTGGCATCACCCCTCTCCCTCTGGTCTGGCTCCCTGATGCCATTCTGTTACCCCAAACCTGGAGTCCCCACAGAGCTTCTGGATAGATGACTCAATTGTCCTGAAACTTTGGGTTTGTTTTCTTTTTCAGCCCCAGTTCATTGGCTGTCTAATCCTCGGTTTTATACCTTGCAACCTCATTGGCAAATCCCACCCAACATTTCCAATCAGCTCCAATATCACAATTCAACTCCCTGAATAAGACTTCTATTCTCTGGGAGGAAAAGCTCACAAGTGATACTGGCAGGAATGCTAACATAAGATCAGGAAGACTTAGCCAACATTGTACAAATGGTGCTCTTTGGAACAAGTTGTGTTAGTGGATTACACTAATGCCAGGATTCCATGATCAGAGAAGAAGGGAAAATATTAGGTTTATCACTATATCCCAGTAACACACAATAGATGCACAGTAAGTACTGTTAATTGAATAC